>JAODUP010001962.1:0-20547 GCA_025642065.1 Paralvinella palmiformis | reverse complement strand
ACACTGATGACGAAACACTGAAATAATAGAAAGGTAGTTGTCCCATCATCCTTTATACAAGCAAATGGACGTAACAAAACAATGAATTCCATCAGATATCAGGAATTAATCCAATATATTTAATTTCCCTGAAGCCAGTGTGTCTGGGTGATTCCGTACATTTATTGTAGGCTGTTAGCTTAATCCACGTCGTTATCTTGGTTGGTGAGAGATAAGCTTCAACAGAGGAGTTATCATTACAATCATCAAGTAGACAGTCGGAAGTGAGCTGAAAATAAACTCTCAGATGAAATATCAACTAGAATACCGAAAGATCGAGTGAATGATATATCCAAAATCAGTACTATTTACTTACTGTCATGCTTGACGAGTCGCTGAATTCAAAAGTCAATTCTCCATATGGCTCTCTTTGTCCATACCGTTGCAATATCTGAATACGGACGATTTCCACCACCCGAGGGAAGGTAATCTGAAAGTAGAGTTATTCTTTTCAATAAATTTAACCTAACTCTTTTCCATAAACCATCATTGAATATAATACAGTAGGTCTCGAGTTATCCGAATCTTAATTGGAATGCCAACTTAACCGAGAATTTTAAATATGACAGAAATTATTTGTTATTATTTTCAGAGTGTAGGTACACTATGATGCTTCTGTTATTGATCACAGACTATGATCTTGAATGACTACTTGTGTTATATTAATAATACTTGAATAAATGTTCAATATAATGTTAAATAAGACAAACTCTACTGTATTGTTCCAAAATGGGACTTACGTTGATCCAAGCTTCTTTTAATTCCGATTTATGTGCCAAATCAAAGTTATCATCTCCTGATGATTTTCTATCGAAGCTGTTTTCACATTTAAACGGATCAGAGTGTTCGCTAATTGCTTCACATTTTGTACCCGACATATGTAATACGCTCACTAAATAATCTAAGGGAAATAATATTTAATAATTGATATTAATAATATGAAATAAGAAACAGTATTAAGACTTTACCATGCTGAAATCAGAGCCCTCTCAGTATCAGATAAACTGTAATAGTGTTTATTTACATATTGATCACTTACCGATCTGACAGTTGGCTCCCATATAATGAGGATGACAAAGACATCTGTAGCCGAGACCAGTGTCTAAACAGACTCCACCATTTTGACAAGGATGTGATGAGCAATTTCGGGGGATGGCATCAACTAAATAAACAAAATCAGTATAACATATTTAGGGAGATAAATCCTTGATCTGGAGAATAAAATAGTACCGATTTGTTTGCATAAATTTAACTATGCGAAATGTATTTAAATTGTTTCAATTTAGATACTACGCTAAACTAAAACAGTCTAAAAATAACAAGAAGAAATATTCTTTGTTTGGAAACTTAAAAGAAAATACCTTAGCCCAATTTTAAAGCTCATATAAGAATTACCTTGTTTAATGATCAGTTTGCCATTCGGGTTAATCGTCATCAGCTCCTCTACATCCTCATCAGGGCATGGAAATGTAGCCATAACATCACAGACATATTGATGATTTGTATAAAGAACATTGACAGCAACACACGAGTCTGCCAGCTCAAGACACAACTTCTCACAACCAAGTGGACCTTTAACCGGATATCTGGCTGTAATAGTTGTCAGTATCTTCTTGTGATGATGTTTCTTAAACAGATTAACAGCCTCCAGATTACATAAACACGTAAACATCAATATTAGGATAGTTAGCAGTTGCATACTGTATGACAAGTCGCACTATATATCACTTTTGTATTAAGGCAGAGATCACCAATAATTAAATAGACTGCCAGGTCGGTGTACAATAAATATTTCCAGATTATATGTTTAAAATCATTTCGGTTGAGTAATCTAATGGAAAATGTTCTAAATACGTTGTTTTATGACACCCGTGCGTCATAGGGGAAAAGCTTATATTGATCAAATCGATTTTCTGTGCTGTTCTGGAAGTGAGTATGTAAGTGAGTTGTTTATCCTTACTGGTATTTATAGAGGGGACCTATGATATCAGTTAATCTTAATGAGAAATGTTGATGTGGTGAATTCAAATAAATTATTGTAGGTGACAACTGACACGTGACCTGTTGACATATGACCGATAGACTTGTTGCTGGGGAAATGAGTTGCTCCAAAGAATTGTCCCACAGATAGGGGTAATAGTTACGTGTGCTAAAACATATAATTAAGTCATTTCAGTATGCCGGCCCAATATCATACAACAATACACCTGAAAATAGTACGATTCAAAAGATCTCGAGTTATTAAATGTCATACGAAGTTATCTTGTAAGGACATTTTGCTCAGTCAAATTGTTTGTTTGAGCAGATTATCTTGAGCTATATCCATTCATTTTACATTATTATTGTTAATAGAAATACATTATGCGTCATACATTAATACCGTCGTACAAACATCCAGAGATACGTTTTAACATCATTTGTTGTACCAGGTCATACATTAATACCGCCGTACAAACATCCAGAGATACGTTTTAACATCATTTGTTGTACCAGGTCATACATTAATACCGTCGTACAAACATCCAGAGATACGTTTTAACATCATTTGTTGTACCAGGTCATACATTAATACCGTCGTACAAACATCCAGAGATACGTTTTAACATCATTTGTTGTACCAGGTCATACATTAATACCGTCGTACAAACATCCAGAGATACGTTTTAACATCATTTGTTGTACCAGGTCATACATTAATACCGTCGTACAAACATCCAGAGATACGTTTTAACATCATTTGTTGTACCAGGTCATACATTAATACCGTCGTACAAACATCCAGATATACGTTTTAACATCATTTGTTGTACCAGGATTAGTCATTCACATTTCGTGAGCGAATAATATGACTTTCTACATTTACAAATTCTCACATTAATATGTTCGTTATATTTACCGTTATTACTATCTTCACTTGATCATCAAATGTAGTGTATGACGCATCTAGGTACCAATTAGGTTCTCGCTGGGTTATACAATTGTCAATTATCATACAATTAATGTTTTAAATTAAAAGGCCACCTTTTCCTGTATTCGTGATATGCTAATGAATTGTTACGCACCACGCGCAGCTCAGTTAAAATTCGTGACATCATCAGCATACACGTACAAATTCAGCGGCCAGCTTCCAAAAGACACACCGCATTCATTTGATTTTAGACAAATAAGTAAATCGTTTAAAAAGATATTTAAAAATATGGCTACAAAATCCTACATTGTATAGTGGTTTATATTACAGTAAGGCTGCCATTAATCCTCTCACCAATACATCATATAGCTTTTCACACTTTCCACATATCAAATGTTCAACCTTTCAGCACATACATATAGATGCTACTTAATCTAGGTCGACCATTGTCGTCCCGTAAGTGCCACCAGAAGCGCTGCTTGTCTCGTACTTGAGCCAGATGGGAATACCTAAAGGATGTAGGCTTTTATTTGTATTCCTCAATACAGTATACATATTGGGATACTTCATGTATGGCCTGATTTAAAATATGACTGTCATCGAGAGAGTGAATATCAACACTGTTAGCGGCAATAAACAGATGCTGGATATTTGACAGCTTGCTCACAATTTATTTAGTATATCCTATTCTCTGAATAATTATCATATTTCGTTGGAATGAATTGTAGTTGTGTTACATGAGAAGTATCTTTTCGGTTACTGAGAGTTGATTTATATGTGGGGGATATTGTAATTTTCACTAGAAGATGGTTACTCTGATTCTGTTCATCATGTGGCATTATGGCATATGATACGATCTATCTGGTGTCGCTGGACATTGTTAGACAGTAATAGATTCAGTTCCTGTTGCCAGTCTTGTTGCAAAGGTAAGTTTAGGGAATTGATTGTTCAAACATAAATTCCGCAATAATAAAATCATTAGCGCATAAAATAGTAAAAAATAAACCCCCTACATTTCACAAATCGTGATGATAATGTTCGCCTTTTGGAAGTTGAACATAAAGGTTTCAGCTAATTGTGATTGGATTAAAGGAGCTATAATTATATATCACTCCTTGTAGCGTATTAATTGTGTCAATGTAGGCTTCTGTCTGGTTACCTTTGCTTCTTTGAAAGATAGGCATAAAACACATTATTTTAACTGCATTGTCTCTCCAGACTACCTTGATGGCTACAATACGATTATTCCTCACCTATATGACGTCCCTTGGTTTTCTGGAGGGATATTATTTATCTATGAGTAGAATACTAAAAATTTATAATTCATAGTTAAATGTTTTAACTCAAATGATAATAGTTAAATTTTGGACATACCATAATAACAACACAACTTTATCCGAAGGTCATCCTATGGTGTTAATCGCACGAAAAATAATACAAATAATAAATATATAACGTAGGAATTAATACTAAATTCCAGAAAAAGTAACATTTGTGATGATAATAGAACAGATCAGATGAAACATATCTGTAATTGATAATCATATTTGTAATAAACTTTCAGACTAAATTATCAACTGATCAATGCAAGAAAATTAAATTCACACATTCGCACATGCACACACACACACAGGGACTGGTGAGACATTACACATGAGTTTGAATTCACGGTTCGAGATTCTCTGTGCCTTATTATACACAGCTAAAACACACACACACAAACGCACACATATATACACACACGAGCGCGCGCAAATACAAACAAGTAAAATATAAGTAGTAATCAGGTGTTGACTAATACCACACATAATTCAGTCACACAGCGGTTTCATACATTTTGTATATATGTGTGTGATGTAAAACTGAGCGCATTGAAATTATTTCAAGAAATATTTGTTTGGGATTTATGTGTCTAGAATTTTAACATATGACTGGTGATAAACACAATTAAACTAAATACATTATTTTACACTGACGTATACAGAAATTTTTATTATTGTTTTCCGCTGATTCAGTGTTTAACATGGTTTGCAAGTATAGGTCAGTAAGTGAGTATTTACTTAGCCTCTTTACTGGCTATATCTAGAGATATGGCTTATAGGCAACTCCGGACAAACTAAGATATTAGTCAGATTTAAACCCTGACCTTGGAACTCTGAAGCAGTATTCTAACGACAGTTTGTTATCAGTCTCCAGTCTTACATAACAAGAGTTTATAATATAAATCAACCAACTCATAAAACAGAGAAGTAGTTTAAAAGAAAATTATATTGCCATATTTCCTTACAATTTGTAAGCAATATATAAGCTATAATGTAAGCAGTTATAAGATCTGTCAATACTTGAGAAAGGGAGACACATGATAGAAATACTTATTTGTAATATGTTATTATATCTACAATAATGTTTCCAAATACATTTTCTGAAGAAATAGAATATCAAATCAAGTCCAGTCCGTGATTCATGACTGCACTGAAAATTATCAAAATGCATTAGTTAAGATTGAATACAATGTAACTGTTTTGTACTTAATTATTAAACTGATTGTTCACAGAATTGATAATTAATTATTTTAATTGTTTTGGTAATAATTCGGCCTACTACGTGCACAAAAGTGGCCGTAAAAGACGTCATCGTCATCATCAATCATCATCTTTTGGTAATAATTCTTGGGTTCACCTTTTCCCTTATTTATTCTTTAATTTCCTATTTCCTGGCTGTTATGATTTATGATATATATTAGTAAGAAAATGAAAGAAATATTGATGGCATTTATGTTTGTTTCATATCCTCTTTATATAACCCGTTACAATAGAGTTATATCCGCAATAGACAGGTATATCAGTTTTTTTCATTCTGTAGACACATTGTTAGGTTAGCAGTTCATCGGCTACCCAAAATCTGTCAAGTGTGACATATTTCTATAATTATAGGCTTTTGGGAAACCGGTGATATTATCTGGAGTGAAATTCCATTTCTATTCTTTAAATATCGAGATGAGCGCCAAGTATTATTAAATGTTTGCAGTGCATAGCACTAGTGAATGATCACTGCTAGTAATAACAGTTAACACAATCAGAATTATTATAAATTTAGGTTGTAATAGCTAAGTGGAAATTATCTGAAAACCAATGGGGTTCTTAGTCTGAATTTTGAATCTCTCTGGAATTAATTCATCAAAACAAATACCTGATATTTGTAAATAATGAATTATTGCTGATTATTCACCTAGAACTTGCAGTGAGAGATATTATAGTTTACATGAGCTGGCGATGATTTTGGATTGCACAATCTAAATAAGTACAAACAATATATATATATATATATATTCGTCATATATCTGCTCCTAGGTGCTTGTCATGCTCGACCTGTCGGCAACATTTTACACCATTGACCACCAAACACTGCTGCAACGTTTAGATCAATATTTCGGCATCTCAGCTACATATCGAGCTTGGATGACATAATATCTAAGTAATCGTTTCCAAACTGTTTGTGTTTATTGTGAACTGTCATTGCCAGCAGTGATGGAGTATATTGTTCCCCAAGGCTACGTTCTGGGTTCGAAAAATGACATACTCTATACAAAGCCTCTTGGCGACGTCATCGGGTATTATGGACTGCAGCACTACTTCTACGCGGACGACACACAACTGTATCTGTCTTTCAAGCTCAAAGATGCCATCATCCATACTGAAGCACTGGCAAGCATTGATAACTGCCTCATCGAAATCGAGGCCTGGATGCATCAGAACACGATGAAGCTAAATAATGACACAACTGAGGTCATACTGTTTACATCAAAACATAATTCACAGTTCATGGACAAAGTATCTGTACAAATAAGAAATTCTCGAATAGCATCTACACCATGTGTGTGTACTATGACATGGCACAACAAGTTACCTCAATATGCAGATGTAGAGGTCTACAACTGCACAACATTGTGCATATCAGGCGTTAGTTAACTAGCAATGCAACTAGTTGATTGGTGTATGGGCTTGTAATGTCGAGACTGGACTATTGTAATACACTCCTCCATGGACTACCGGATACCATGATAAACAAGCTACAATGTGCACAGAATAGGGCAGTTCGCATTGTGATTAGGGCAGCTCCACATAACCATATTATACTCGTGTTAAAGAAACGGCATTGGCTGCCAGTAACCCACACGTATAAGGCATTGCACGACCAAGTTCATGTGTACTTGAGAGACATGTTGCGGGATTCTCAGCTCCCAGAATACACGACTATTATTTGTTCCAAAGATGCGGACTATATCATACGGCGACAGTCGTTTTAACTATGCAGCACCTAGTCACAGGAATGCACTGCCTGCCTGATGACATCAGAGAAACTAAGACAATGGGGACATTAAAAAATCTTTAAAAACGCATTATGTTCTAGTCCGCTATAACTATTGAACAAATCTAGTCATTGTCAACAATGTGAAAATTTAACATGTTTATATCCTATTTGACTTTTGAACATGATTTTATGAAAAGAGTGCTATATAAATATGGTATATGAATAAATAAAAAAACAACGTAGAAACATGATATGCACAGATTATTATTATATTGATTTTCAAAATGGACGACACGTTCGGATAAACAAAGGTTTTAATCTGTAATAACAACAGTAAAACATGGTAGTATATGATGGTTTGAAGTGAAATTAATTAATTTAGATATGTAACAGCTAGGATGTGAACACCCACGGATGGTATCTAAACTATCTATCTGTTATTTAACTTTTTGGGTTAATCGGTTTGGGTGTGTTGAAACTTTTTCTTCGGGTCACGGGTTGGGTTTGGGTTTAAAGGTTGTGGGTTGGGTTATGGTTGTTGTCTTATGGGTTGTGAATGGGTTGCTTGAAAAAAAGAGGTTTAATTGTTTATTAATCCATCCGCCTTATGTTATTCAGCCACCCCAAATGCATATACAATACGAATACAATACATTGCCATAAAATACCCCCCCCCTCGCTATTACCACCACTGACTGACTGTGAAATGTTTCTGGCAATCTATGAATTGATTGACAAGATGTTAAGGTCATTAGATTTTTAATGTAATCTATTACGATTACATTGTAAAGTAATCATGATTGTATGACGTTAATTTGTTTTAATATTTCTGAGATCAATATTCAGCACAGAGAAAATGTATTCATCATAAAGTAATGCATTTGCCATGAATGCACAGGTATTTATAGAGATAACTGAGATTAGTGCAATCTGAGATTAGTGCCAACAATATCAATAAAATTGTTTGAATATATGTTTAGTAATGAAATGCATAATGTGTGGCGTGATTATACATCTAGGTAAAGTTTATATAATAAATAGGATAATTAGAATATAGTCAACTGACCTCCTCGGTAACTTGACCATCTCTGTAAATGGACTACCTTTTCACGGTCTTAAATTATTGATATACTTTAAATTATAATTATCTTCTATAACTCGGCCACCTCCCAACTCCGTACTTCAATCTTTGATCTCCGTCTAATGCCCACGTTTGTCATCCCGTATGTCGACCGAGAGTCAACATGTAGCCTTGTTTATGCCCACTAACGCATGCGTTAACTTAATTGGCTGTTTGTCATTCGGCTACAGGCCAATCCGGATCGTTTGTAGCTGGTGTTAAAACGACGGTGTCAGAAAGAAGCCATGCACGATCGCTGGCTGTGTGACAAGCTTAGGCTTAACCGTGTGAAAACTGAAATGCTTGTTTATATGACTTATAATAGCGGCAACATCTGAAGAAGTGCTTCAACACATTTTCGTTTCATGCCAATAGAAACAATAAACTGACAAATCATCATGTGTATAAATATGACAGCAGTCCGTCAATGGGTAAATAGTGAGCTCCGGTGGCCTAGCGGTTAAGCACCCGGCACTGGGTGCCAACGGTCGCCGGTTCGAATCCCATAAGAGGTCGAAACTTTTCCAGGGATTAATTTCTCGGCTCACTACATCGTGGGTGTCTGACCACGTTAAATGGCGCTGCCGTCTCCACTGAATTATTTAAAATAAAGGGAGACGTTAAAAAACCCCTGAGGACGTAAAACACTCTGGCAGTGACCACCCTCAGGGTATTTCGGCTCCATCTTTCCGTACTGCTCCCCTGTGAGTGGTGGGGGAGGAGGTTTCTCAACCACTCCAACATAGAGGCTGTGCTGATTAAGCGACAGCCTGGGGATTCTCCCCGAACAACAACCCCCCCCCTCAATGGGTAAATCAGTTCTATTATATTTCGCCTTACATATCTGTGGCTGATATACAATGGTAAATAATCAAACACCTTGTGTAATCGTGAAAGTAATCGCTGATTACGATTACATTTACAATGTAATCGATTCCGATTAAGATTACATTGCATCTGGAAATTGCGATTACGATTACAATTACTTTCAATCATGTAATCGATTACAATCGATTATGTTTACCGATTACGATTACCCCAATCCTGGTAGATAGTACGATCAGCGATAGTTAGACTGTACATTAGATATATACCAACCCATCACTCACGGAATTGGTCCAGTATGTGTTTATACAATTAACAATCCATCTCCGGTTTGAGCAATTCAAAAGGAACCTGTTATAACAGCAGTAGGTGGTTATTGTCTGGCATTCTTTACAGAGAGAAGCTGTGTTAGTATAGCTGTTAATTAGTAAGTAGTTTGACTGTTTATATATATACTCATAATCGTTGTGTTCAAGTCCTTTCAAACAACACATATTGTGTTATAAAGGATATGAGAAAAACTAAGTCAGTAACACTGCATTCTTTCGTTGCAGATATATGCTACGGGACATGTGTTAATATTGGATATTAGTAGATATTGTGTTTTATTTAAGACATTTTTTTTGTATTCTAACTGATTGAAGGTCCTCTTATGTTTTGAATAGACATGATGTTATTTCAACTGATAACCATGGCTGCTGGAAAACTCACGCCTAGCTAGGTTACAGCAAGTGCTGCTAGCGAGCGAAACTTTAGCCTGGCTCGCCATGTATCTGCTAAGAGATCTACTTTGAAATCATCTAGTGTAAATAACATCCTATTCATGAATAGTGCTATTCATCATACTAAATAGTCACTATAGGACAATACAGGTTTATAATATGAATATGTGAATAAGCTAAAATGGAATAGTTGAGTTCCTTTTTCAGTAAATTATTTTAATAATAGGACTTTTGTATATTTCGGTTTCGAACTCCATTGTTGTGGGTTGGGTTGGGTACGAGTTATAGTCTTGTGGGTTGGTTTTGGGCATGGGTTTATAACAATGTTTAGTATGGGCATGGTTTGGGTTCGGATTGAGATTTGTGGGTTTGGGTTGGGTGTGGGTTGAGTAGTTACGGGTTGGGTAGGGTATTGGCTCAGTTTTCTAACACGTGGGGGGCTCTGTTATATACCCAGATGGAAGAAAGAATACAGGATCCGGATATGAAGTCTATATGACAATATGATACAATTTCATAATCTAAGCTCAGTTCCTTTGAACATTAGTATAGTCAGTCTCAATGATGGATCAGGCATAAGCAAAACAATGAAGAAAAACCACGCTATCGTTATTCGGTAAAATGACAGAGAAACGGAACCCAAAAGCAGAAACATGAAACTGAAGGCAATCCAAGTCCAACAAAGACAAGAAGGAGACGTAGTATCACAGAATGCAGTTGCTATGTTTCTTCTGTGATCAAATAAATGGAAAAGAACCCATCAACAGTGTTGTAGGTGAAAATCTAAATGCACAGTTAGGGAGTGAGCGACAGAATCTACTGGCGAAATTTGCAGCTGGTGGCATGGTAGCGATTGTTGCTGTGTATCATTTGACAAGCTTCAAAAAAGTACAAAATGGAATAAGAGACAGTATATATATATATATATATATATATATATATATATATATATATATATATATATATATATATATATATATTAGTCTAATAATTTATGATTGCAGCAGAGGCACAATAATTGGTACCAAACATATTTTGATGAATTTCGTTAAATCAAAATAAGTGAACATTTGAAAATTCCTTTTGGACAGACTTTAACTTAGATTCATTAAATTTGAGTAATATTTGGTTTTACTTTTTATGGTTTTCCATATTCTGAAGCCATTTATGCCCTTTTGATCATTTTAAATATATAATTATCATATTTGAAACTATTTAAACACATTTGCTATGCATATATAACTAGGGTACAGTAAATGCAAAGCATAAAGATCTCTATTATCCAGTTGGGTTGCAGCACCCGACTATATCATATGCACATGATGCAGTGCATTGGATGTTCTTCTTGAAGCAGGAACATCTTTCACTTTGACTTGCAGCTGCATGGCACTAATTGCATGCAGGCATCTGGGATGGGGGGGGGGGTGTTGTCCAGATTGCTGTCAGAGTCTCTGCATCCTTCTTCTAAGCCGTGGTGGCAACTGGGAGTTGACCATCTATATGTTCGTTGTTTGCTTGAAACCAGATCTTTGCCTGGTAGTTGGCACGTATTGCATTAACATCTCCAGACCATTCTTGACCTTATTAAACAGCGGTAGTCTGGTCGGTTCCTATGTGCCATATAGGTGACACACAAACTCTCCGACTGATGCGAGCTCTCCAGCATGACCAACTTCGCGGACAAGAAGTGGGTGCTACTGGAATGTTTTCCAGCAGAACCTGACACTGGTAGCTTCGTTCATAGCTCCCTAGGATGGAACTGACTTATCCTCATCATGTATACGCGAAACAACCCCAGGCTATATCTTTCACATATACTTTCTGTCTTTTGTCACCACTCTTGATAAACCACACCTACGCAATCTCCTTGTCACCACCAAACCAGGGTAGTGGTTTCTGTCCCGGTGACAGAACAACTCTGTTAAGCGATTGAAACATATATGTATATGGGTGTATATATAGAACATACATCACACCACTTACATGTCGCCTGTTAGTATCGTTGGTGGTAGTTTAAACTGAAATTACTGTGGTGTGGTGTGGTGTGGCCTGATCTACATATACCCGCAGACATAATGACTGTCACCTTTATGGACCTTCATGGACCGTCATCGTCAACTGCAAGCCAATAAAATCATTCAACCAACGTTTACAAAAAGGTTACTTAAGCACTAATTCAGATCAATGTCACATTACCTAGCTCCATCATCATTTCTACTCCAAGAATTAACATAAAACTATATGTTGAAAGGACTTATTGCCCAAATTAGTGGGTAGTCTGTCAATGTCGTGCATACCAAACATACACTTGTAAGCCTCTCCTTATATTTGTATTGTTGTTTCTGTTAATATATACCAGGTTGCATCTTTGTACAGATTTAAAATCTTTGGTGCAACCCCAAACTGTATCTACCATGTAATTGCTACATTTAGTGTATATTTATGTAATGCCATTCTAGATTCAGTTTGAAATAAATATCTTGATTCAGAATTGTGTTCAGAAAGGCTAAAACTAAAGTAATAGTGCACTGAAGAGGATTTAACATTGCATAAATGGCTTCAGCATGCTTGAAAACATACAAATAGACACGAATCTGACTCAAATCAAATTATTATATGCAAAGTCATGTACAAAAGTACAAAATTAGTCGCTATTTGGGGAAATAATGGCCACCATCTTGGAAATAGTGGCCGCCATCTTGGAATTTCAAATGTTTACTGATTTGCATGTGAACAATGCTTCAAAAACATTTTTGGGTGACAATTATCATGATTCTGCTGCTATTATAAACTACTTATACAAATAAACTTATGAAAACGGCCTTCTGTACCCTGTTGACCTTTGTGACCTGAAAATGAACTTGAAACCTAGAATTGACAATGGCAACGCCCATATCTTTTTGTAATCCTATGAATGATTGATTCCACATGGATGTCTGCTATTAACAAACGACGCCGTTAAAACAATTTCTACGTGCCTTTTCCATGTTTGACAGGTCCACTAATCTGTGTACTAAGATCGCTAGGGATTGACGTAATCTTTACTAAACATCACATAGGGTCACCGCTTTGTTTACAAGCGTCCTGACTAGTTGACAGACAAAATGTCAGACTTCAACCAATATCAAGCCCTACAACTTTGAACCAATCACGAAAAGGGCCGGTCTACAACAAGAGTTAGATTGGTGTGTACCATTTAACCCCCATTTTCGGCCTATTAAGACAAAAATGATGGTCGTGACCATATAATGTTCAGTTATTATGTTATTTTGTGGCATTATTTTGTTTGATTATATCAGTTGAAAATGAATATAAAGCAATAAATTAAAACAAATCATCCATCAATAATTGAAAACCGATGTATAACAACATAATAATATCACATTACATAACACGCAAGGCTCTATGTTCGTCCTACACAATAAAAATAGTTCCTACGTCGGCTTGAATAGCCCCTTACTTCAATTTAATAATAATAATATCTGGCCTATTCATGAGTGTGCTGCCATCGGTGGAACCACTACTATTTCAACAGTTTAATAGAGTCTATAATACACAGCCAAAAGAAGCTTTGAGTAGGCCTATGTAAATTATTGTTTGTGAATAAGTGAAATTTTACTTATTCACAAATGTGTGAACTGGTGAATGTCCAATAGTCTGCTCCCCAGATTACCTTATTATTGCTCATACATTCCCTTTTTCTTTTCAATTTCTCCATCAAACTGCTGATTCGTTTGGGCTTAGCATCACGCTGTTTGACAAAATCAGTGACGATTTGGCAAAAGATAAACAGTAGCTAGAACATATGCAAGTCTCCACCCCTCCCCCTCCCAAAGTGAGGCCCAGCCGGGAGTTGATGACTATATCTCTTGGGTGGTGTATCATACTGGCTAAAAGCCAGCGTTAGATGGATACATTTACAAAATAACATTACTGCTTCTGTTCCGAGAAAATGTGCACACGACTTACACGATGTATCATGCAACGAATGTGCGGAAGCTTACCGTTCATCATAGGAATCCCCAGCAAGTGCCTATAATTGCTGCTGATCAACCACTTCATGCTGTTGCTAAACATATATCCAGTGGTCCTGGTTAGCAACCCATGGCGAAGACAAATTTATTATAATGATGGGCTATAGAGATGAAGCTCCTGAATTAGTTGGGTGATTGGTGGCAGAGGATTGGCTGGGTCACACATTACCCCAGCACAAGGTACACACACCAAGTGACAGCAGCTGCTCTATACATACTTCATAATCGTGCATATCAACAGTACATGACAAAGATGGCACTTGATCACACGAGTTATTGCTGATGACTCCCGGTGCACATCAGTGATATGGTCAACCTATCAATAACCATTCCGAAATATATAGGCAGTTCAAGAAAGATTATTTAGTTGTACAGAAAACGAAGAATATCTTCTCTGCATTAACCATCAAATGATTTGATTAAAGGAGATGGCGCGGCAGTTGGGTTTGCTGTGAATCCACAGGCCCTTGAAAGGTGGAAAGCTGCAGAGCCGCAGATATCACGTGTCGTACTTGAATTTGAAAAGCACCTAATCATAGAAAACCAGGAAACACTATGAACAATACCATGCTTTTCAAAATACATTTGTACGCACAAAAACATATACGCGCTCTGATATCTGCATTTGACGACTTGAGAAACCCATACCTGGGTGATACACACACACAGTGTACAATGCTGAGCAAATTATGAAAGGACAATATCATAGCTTTATGGTAGAATTATTGAAAAATCAAGCAAACAAGCACCTTAGGTGATATTGTGAAAACGAACAAATTGCCACTATTCCAAACTGATCATGGGCCAAAATCAAAGAGAAAATTGCAATTTGCATCATTGAAGACCAACTGTATCCTATTTGCTCGGTTTTATATGGTTTGTCATGCTAGATAAGGCAACCTTGATACATTCTATTAGCATGAAAACCAGCCAGGAAAACCGGCAAGGATCGAAATCTGACGTTCACCCAATATTGGTGCCAAACTAGTAGATGGTGAAGGCACGAGGCAGTATAACATTCCAGGACTATACCAATAAATATTCATTCCATATCTTCTCTTCTTGGAGTCTGTCGATAGGATAGACATAGTGTAGTACATATATTTGCAAGACAGTCTCAATCAGTAGATGAGGGAATGCAGGATTAATAGTGGCACATCGCAACAACGAGTGCTGCTTGAGAATGCTCACATCTCACCGAATTGGGAAAGCTTCATCCAGAGTGCATAAGAACACGTGACCGCAATGGAAAGGTTTTCTTTATTAAACAGGCTAAGAATGTCATCGCGGCGAGAGACTACAACTTGGGTGGCATCGAATGCCTTCAGCCGTATACTCCCGAGGAAGTGGAGGGAAGCGTAGGGTAAAAATAATTGCGCACAATTGACTCTGATGGGGTCATAAGAGCTGACTGTCATTTCCATAATTTGCACTTTGAAGAGGTTTGGATAAACTTTGGCGTAGACAACACCACTTCCGCTACATACCCGTTCACGCACTTGAACACAACCTGCAAGCTAATAAGTCAAAGGCAATGATGCTATTTCACGCGATAAATTCGTGTGATACGATGTCCAGCTTTATCGGCAAAGGAAGGAAGACCGCTTGGTTTGCATGGAGTGCTTGTCCTACTGTCACTGGTACCTTCATCATCCTCTCCCCACAGCCAGAAGAGATTGTTCCACAGAGCATGACAGAGCTAGAGAAGTTCAACATCAGCATGTACAGTTGAACATGTACCCTGAGCAGATTTGATGAGGCGATGAAGCATCTCTTCACTCAGGAGTCTGCGAATATTGAAAACATTTTTCTAACCACATGAAAAGAGCATTGTACCAAGCAGGTTATGTGTGATCACAAGTTCTTGTGCCAGCTGCAGATTTGCCCAGTCTCCAGGTGTGAGGAAGGACTGCATCTCACTCGGGTAGAAGCCATTTTTGCCTCACCTATCAGAAGCTTCAAAGTTCAGCTATGAGCTGTTGCACTGTGACTGCAAGAAGGGATGCAAACACAAGTGTAAATGTCGCAAGTCAGGTCTTCAATGCACAGATCTATATATTTGCAGGCGAGCATTTGGCGACACCTCACTTTAAATGAGGTATTGTGAGGTTAAAGTACTATTCGCAGATGAGTGAAGTACATGTGTGTATTTTATTACAATTAAGGAATTATCTTCTGTATGTGTGGGTTGTTGTTACTGTTGTATGTTAAATATATTATAAATAGTATGTTTAATTAGTTTTATTATACCTATACATGATAATAAAAAGTCGTACAATATTCCTCATATCAATCAAAAGTTGTTTATACAGTATTTCATTATGGTTGGTAGAAACAAACAGATATATAAATATTATTGCTTCGAGCTGTCAGCCATCTTGAAAATCAATATAATAATATTCTGAGCATATTGATTATCGCATAAATGAATTTAATGACTCTCATAATGTTATGTTAGACATTAACATCATGTTTCTACATTGTTTAGTAGCCGATATATGATGAATATGGTATTTTAAAGGCGAACATTTTGAAATTCAAGTTGGCAGCCAGTTACCATGGTGATTGTGATGGTGCCTAGGCTCATATGAATCTACACATGTTACACTGTCTGTATGGCAGCTGTATAAAGAAATGGTCTGAATAATAACAAAAAATACAGATCAGTACAAATTGATCAATGATGATAAAAAGCATCAAAATTAATATTTTCATGGGCACGATCTTGGATGGGATATGACAGCTTTGATAAACTAAACTGAATCTATCATAACATATAAAACACGCCTTGGAATTTTAGGTCAATATGAGACATGGAATATTTACAACCAAATACCATGTTAGTTTAGGTAACCTCGTATCAGTAGGTTATTAATTTTGGCTTTGACATTTGTCTCATAACACAATCCTCAGTATTTAAATTACAGGTACATACGTCCAATGTTATTTGGAGAAAAAGGAGTAAATAATTTGGAAAATATGAATCAGTGTTGGGCATCAGGTTTCTTCAAATGACGAAGAGTTAGCAAGAATTTATGTTTGAATAACTGATCACTAATTTGAACTAATTTCATGACGCCATCCTTGACATAGAGTGCTTAAATATTATGTGGGGAGATTTATTTGCTGAAAACAATGTAATTATTTGATGAAGTAACATAAAACATGTGAATTCATAATGATATTATGACATAACAGCTACCATATTACGCTAACTTGTGGGCTGAGTGAGTTAAATTTTTAATCACTAAACTAACTAAGAGATAATAGTAGTTGCTTCATGACGCCTGCCCGTTGTACAAACTGATTTTTGAAGACAGTGACAATTGGGTTATATAGTTTATATAATATTGCTTTGAAGAAAGATACAGCAATTGAAAAAGAGCTATAAATAGGGCTGCTTAGATAATTAATCTAAACATTCTCACTACTGCCGTGATCTGACTTGGGCGTTCTACTTCCGAACTCCACGGCTGTAGGTGATTCGCATTTTTATTTTGTTTTGCGGCTTAAGGACTGGTGAGACATTACACATGTCTCAGCAAGAAAAGTCGCCACTCTGGATTCAGTCCCTTGAAGAAACGTCTAAAGTTTGTTTTTACGGTTCAAGATTCTCTATGCTTGTGTCTTATTATACATAGCTAAAACACATATATACACATACACACTCACACACGCGCAGAAATCCCCATATATATATATATATATATATATATATATATATATATATATATATACGGAGAGAGACACAGGCCCACACACGCACATACACAGAGGTTTAATAAAGTTCTATTAATATTAGCTATTTAGAGGTACTTTACTACAATGTTGCATTGAATAGGTGAATCTCATAATTAAATGTTTTCGCTTTTCTGAAGATATTATTCCTGGAAAATATCTTCGCAACTTCATTTTCTCAAAGTGGGAGCATCGTACACTAAATAAACAATATCGTTATATAATATATCTGATTAAATCATCTAGCGGCTTGGGTGAAAAGAGAATATTTACCCTGACATAATAATACTAATAAGTTATTAGTTCAGTGAATCAATGTAATAATTTAGAAGAATTATTCAAATAATGATAAAATCATTACCTTACCCAAAGAAGCAGCTTATTACATGTATAATCACATTAGATGAGTACCTACTTTCGATCTTTCCCCCTAATGTTTAGTGATTTTAATAACAAATTAAACGGCTTCGTATTATCGTCCGAAATGCAATTATTTTATAAACTTGTACTAAATTCTAATAAAGAGTAAATTAGTTTATTCAATATTCTCTAACTTCAACATATTGAAGATAGAGATATGCTGAGCGGTTCGATGAAACTTTCAAAAGGGAACAGTACATTAGATTAAAGCTTTAAATAAAAAGTCCGAAAACAGTTGGCCATGGATCATTTCTCTCACTTTTAGCAACTCAATAAAACCACTGAGGACATTTAAGATTGATCGTAACAGAGTTATTATTTGAAGGCTAAGTTATGTAACAGCATTATTTCGCTAAAAATGAAATAATCATTTTGTTAAACATAAAGGATAGCATAACCCGACCTAATTGAGATATTTCAAACCGTAACGAGAGAATGTGTGAGTTAAGGATCAAGATCGTGTAATTCCTATTACGTTTAGTGAATTGAGTTATAATCAGATATAAAAGACTATACACTGAAATGATAGAAAAGTAGGAATCCCATCATCTTTAATACAAGCAAACAGACTAAGCAAAAAAAAAACAATGAATTCCATCAGACATCAGGAATTAATCCAATATATTTCATTTCCCTGAGGCCAAATTGTCCGGGAGAGGGCGTACATTTCTTGTGGCCAGTTAGCTTACTCCAGGTCGTCAGCTTGGTTGGTGAGAGATAAGCTTCAACAAAGGAGTTATCATTACAATCGTCAAGTAGACAGTTAGAAGTGAGCTGAAAATAAAATCGCAGCTGAAATATCAACTAGAATACTGAAAGATCGAGTGTATGAGATAGCGAAAAGAGTAAGACAGACATGAATAAAAAGAGTGTATACATAAATTTGTGCAATAACAAGCTGATTATTGTTTAGATATATTATACACGAGTAATGCTTTTTACTTACTCTCATCTTTGATGAGTCGCTGAAATCAAGAACCAAGTATCTATATCGATCTCTCTCTCTACACGTTTGCCATATCTGAATATTGCCGATTTCCACCTTTCCAGGAAAGGTAATATGAAAGCATAGGTAATTATTTCTGTTAAACCTAACTCATCTCAATGAAGCACTATTGAATATAATACAGTAGGACTCCATTTATCCAATACCCAATTTAATGCCAGCTGAACTGAGAGTTCCAAATATGAGAAAAATAGTTTATCATTTTCATATCGTAATTATATGACATTTCTGTTAGTAATCACATATCTTAAATAACAAATTATGTTATATTAATAAAACTCTACTGAATGTTCAAAATAGTGTTAAATGAGACAAGCTGTTCTGTATTGTTCTAACTGGGACTTACCTTGATCCACGCTTCATTTAATATTCCCCTAGTTACCCATTCAAAATCATCGGGTCCTTATAATTTCCCGTCGAAGGCGTTTTCACATTTATGCTGGTTGCTATATACACTACTTGCTTGACATGTGATTGTCGGCAATTGTAATATGTTCACCATACAGGCTAAGGGATACCACACTTAATAATAATAATAATAATAATAATAATAATAATAATAATAATAACAATAAGAAGAACAAGTACAACTAATCACTTACTTATCCGACAGTTGACTCCCACATAAGGAGGTTGACAAAGGCACCTGCAGCTGTGACCATTGTCCAAGCAGTCTACACGATTCTGATAAGGAAGTGATGAACAATTGTGTAGGATGGCATGTTCTAAATAAAGAAATTAATGCAAAGTAATGCAAACTTGTTTACATAAATTTAACTATGAGAAATGTATTTAAATTGTTTCACTTTAGATACTACACTTAACTAAAACAGTCTAAAAATAACATAAATAAATATTATTTGTTTGGAAACTTAAAAGAATTATCATTGGCACATTTAATTTTAGAAGAACACCGGACGATGCATTTAGCTCTAGAACTTCACTATAAAAGGAATTACTGTGAATTACCTTGTTTAATAATCAGTTTGCCATTCGGGTTACTCGTCATCAGCTTCTCTACTTCCTCATCAGAGTATGGAAATGTAGCCATAACATCACAGACATATTGATGATTTGTATAAAGAACATTGACAGCAACACACGAGTCTGCCAGCTCAAGACACAACTTCTCACAACCAAGTGGACCTTTAACCGGATATCTGGCTGTAATAGTTGTCAGTATCTTCTTGTGATGATGTTTCTTAAACAGATTAACAGCCTCCAGATTACATAAACACGTAAACATCAATATTAGGATAGTTAGCAGTTGCATACTGTATGACAAGTCGCACTATATATCACTTTTGTATTAAGGCAGAGATCACCAACAAAGAAATAAACATTCAGGTCGGTGTATTTAATAACAATAATCTAGCATATGGTTTTAGTCTAAATGTTATCAATCAATATACGTTGAGCAATGT
>JAODUP010001989.1:0-23587 GCA_025642065.1 Paralvinella palmiformis | reverse complement strand
AAACAAATTATAGCAAAGTTTATAAGTGAATTTCAATTCTTTGAAATATAATCTTTATTAAATTCAGGTATTTACTGATTATTAGTAAAGGACAGTTATTCAATGTTTAAAATATATGATACTACAATCGTTTCATACTGATCCCACTGATATAATTTAGTTTTATACCTAGTAATGTGTCACATGAGCTCGGACTTATATGATATCCTATTATGACCAAACAAATATTCAATTCAATTTTGAAAATATATGGTTTATGTAAAATATTATTATATTTTTGCGTTTAATATGATTTCCCACTTACGAGAAAACACATATTGTGACTACAGACGTTGCGAAACCAGAAATTATCTCGGACATATGTTAAATGTAGCTGAAAATATTATGACATTTATCACAAGTTTCTCACAGTAATAGAGAGTGTTAATAGAGTAATATTTCCGATGTGGGGGGGGGTTAAACAGTGCTAAGATAAAAGTACGAATTTCAATTCATTTTATATTACACCTATAATAAAGATGTACTTCTTTTCAGATAGACACGTTTGGGATTGATTTTCTTTTGACCCTGTGGTGTAAATAATTATTCCAAATGGGTATCATAAGATAAATGGAAATATCATATTTACCAGGCATTCGATTTCATCGATTTCAATCCATCATCCTGAAGAAATGCTTACCGTGACAAGATTATTAACTAATTAAAGTAAACCTGGCTGATCGCGATAAAATGCTCATTGTGCATAGATGACTTTGACTTTAATATTCTGAAACAATTACTATAATTCGATTCTTATTGAATATTTCTTCGTATTCCCAGAGATGTGTGTTTTATCTCTTCTGTGTATTTTCATGTAGAAAATGTCATGATCGAAAATCATGCAATTGTTCAGGGAAACTCGGTGTTAATAAAAATCCGGTGATTTTCCAATTAATAAACTGAACTATTTTTATATCCGTATGATAATTTCATGATATTCTTTACATAATTCATTATTACTGTTGTGGCAGTTGATATTATTATAATTAGTAGTAGCAGTTGAAGTAATGGTAGTTGTAATAGTAGTATATAAATAATAATGAAAACGAGTTTGCAGTAAGCAAGGTAAGTTAAAATAAACCGCCAGTTGGAGTGAACTACAAGAATATATAAATAGTTAAAAAAAGTACATATGCTTATGTATAGTTCACATTGTGGGAAATTTTCAGCTATCCTGTAATGTGAATGATTATACTGAACGAAATAAAGCTACACATGTGAATAAAAGTCTGGTACGTCCCCCAACAAATTGAGTTAGGTATTCATCTTTGGCAAGGGGGATTAGCTCACATGGTAGAGCGCTCGAGAGGTACCGGGATCGATACCCGGATTCTCCAAAAAATTTTTTATTGTTTTTTCTTCATTAAATAGATGCAAGGTGTCCAAATTATTTTATAAGACTAGTTTTATATACATGGTCAACAGGTAATTATTAATAGAAATTAAGATTTTGTGTAATGCAAACTCACCACCCATATGATTTGTGATATTTTGCGGTCATTACCATATGTATAATGCAATACGAAACAAATTATAGCAAAGTTTATAAGTGAATTTCAATTACCAATTCCTTTGAAATATAATCTTTATTAAATTCAGGTATTTACTGATTATTAGTAAAGGACAGTTATTCAATGTTTAAAATATATGATACTACAATCGTTTCATACTGATCCCACTGATATAATTTAGTTTTATACCTAGTAATGTGTCACATGAGCTCGGACTTATATGATATCCTATTATGACCAAACAAATATTCAATTCAATTTTGAAAATATATGGTTTATGTAAAATATTATTATATTTTTGCGTTTAATATGATTTCCCACTTACGAGAAAACACATATTGTGACTACAGACGTTGCGAAACCAGAAATTATCTCGGACATATGTTGAATGTAGCTGAAAATATTATGACATTTATCACAAGTTTCTCACAGTAATAGAGAGTGTTAATAGAGTAATATTTCCGATGTGGGGGGGGGTTAAACAGTGCTAAGATAAAAGTACGAATTTCAATTCATTTTATATTACACCTATAATAAAGATGTACTTCTTTTCAGATAGACACGTTTGGGATTGATTTTCTTTTGACCCTGTGGGGTGTAAATAATTATTCCAAATGGGTATCATAAGATACAATGGAAATATCATATTTACCAGGCATTCGATTTCATCGATTTCAATCCATCATCCTGAAGAAATGCTTACCGTGACAAGATTATTACACTAATTAAAGTAAACCTGGCTGATCGCGATAAAATGCTCATTGTGCATAGATGACTTTGACTTTAATATTCTGAAACAATTACTATAATTCGATTCTTATTGAATATTTCTTCGTATTCCCAGAGATGTGTGTTTTATCTCTTCTGTGTATTTTCATGTAGAAAATGTCATGATCGAAAATCATGCAATTGTTCAGGGAAACTCGGTGTTAATAAAAATCCGGTGATTTTCCAATTAATAAACTGAACTATTTTTATATCCGTATGATAATTTCATGATATTCTTTACATAATTCATTATTACTGTTGTGGCAGTTGATATTATTATAATTAGTAGTAGCAGTTGAAGTAATGGTAGTTGTAATAGTAGTATATAAATAATAATGAAAACGAGTTTGCAGTAACAAGGAAGTTAAAATAAACCGCCAGTTGGAGTGAACTACAAGAATATATAAATAGTAAAAATACATGCTTATGTATAGTTCACATTGTGGGAAATTTTCAGCTATCCTGTAATGTGAATGATTATACTGAACGAAATAAAGCTACACATGTGAATAAAAGTCTGGTCGTCCCCCAACAAATTGAGTTAGGTATTATCTTTGGCAAGGGGGATTAGCTCAGGGCGCTCGCTTAGCATGCGAGAGGTACCGGGATCGATACCCGGATTCTCCAAATAATTTTTTATTATTTTTTCTTCATTAAATAGATGCAAGGTGTCCAAATTATTTTATAAGACTAGTTTTATATACATGGTCAACAGGTAATTATTAATAGAAATTAAGATTTTTGTAATAAACCACCCATATGATTTGTGATATTTTGCGGTCATTACCATATGTATAATGCAATACGAAACAAATTATAGCAAAGTTTATAAGTGAATTTCAATTACCAATTCTTTGAAATATAATCTTTATTAAATTCAGGTATTTACTGATTATTAGTAAAGGACAGTTATTCAATGTTTAAAATATATGATACTACAATCGTTTCATACTGATCCCACTGATATAATTTAGTTTTATACCTAGTAATGTGTCACATGAGCTCGGACTTATATGATATCCTATTATGACCAAACAAATATTCAATTCAATTTTGAAAATATATGGTTTATGTAAAATATTATTATATTTTTGCGTTTAATATGATTTCCCACTTACGAGAAAACACATATTGTGACTACAGACGTTGCGAAACCAGAAATTATCTCGGACATATGTTAAATGTAGCTGAAAATATTATGACATTTATCACAAGTTTCTCACAGTAATAGAGAGTGTTAATAGAGTAATATTTCCGATGTGGGGGGGTAAAATCTAAATAAATCAATTAAATTTTATATTACACCTATAATAAAGATGTACTTCTTTTCAGATAGACACGTTTGGATTGATTTTCTTTTGACCCTGTGGGTGTAAATAATTATTCCAAATGGGTATCATAAGATAAATGAAATATCATATTTACCAGGCATTCGATTTCATCGATTTCAATCCATCATCCTGAAGAAATGCTTACCGTGACAAGATATTAACTAATTAAAGTAAACCTGGCTGATCGCGATAAAATGCTCATTGTGCATAGATGACTTTGACTTTAATATTCTGAAACAATTACTATAATTCGATTCTTATTGAATATTTCTTCGTATTCCCAGAGATGTGTGTTTTATCTCTTCTGTGTATTTTCATGTAGAAAATGTCATGATCGAAAATCATGCAATTGTTCAGGGAAACTCGGTGTTAATAAAAATCCGGTGATTTTCCAATTAATAAACTGAACTATTTTTATATCCGTATGATAATTTCATGATATTCTTTACATAATTCATTATTACTGTTGTGGCAGTTGATATTATTATAATTAGTAGTAGCAGTTGAAGTAATGGTAGTTGTAATAGTAGTATATAAATAATAATGAAAACGAGTTTGCAGTAACAAGGAAGTTAAAATAAACCGCCAGTTGGAGTGAACTACAAGAATATATAAATAGTAAAAAGTACATATGCTTATGTATAGTTCACATTGTGGGAAATTTTCAGCTATCCTGTAATGTGAATGATTATACTGAACGAAATAAAGCTACACATGTGAATAAAAGTCTGGTCGTCCCCCAACAAATTGAGTTAGGTATTATCTTTGGCAAGGGGGATTAGCTCACATGGTAGAGCGCTCGCTTAGACAGGTACCCGGTTCTCAAAATTTATTTTTTTCTTCATTAAATAGATGCAAGGTGTCCAAATTATTTTATAAGACTAGTTTTATATACATGGTCAACAGGTAATTATTAATAGAAATTAAGATTTTTGTAATAAACTCACCACCCATATGATTTGTGATATTTTGCGTCATTACCATATGTATAATGCAATACGAAACAAATTATAGCAAAGTTTATAAGTGAATTTCAATTACCAATTTTTGAAATATAATCTTTATTAAATTCAGGTATTTACTGATTATTAGTAAAGGACAGTTATTCAATGTTTAAAATATATGATACTACAATCGTTTCATACTGATCCCACTGATATAATTTAGTTTTATACCTAGTAATGTGTCACATGAGCTCGGACTTATATGATATCCTATTATGACCAAACAAATATTCAATTCAATTTTGAAAATATATGGTTTATGTAAAATATTATTATATTTTTGCGTTTAATATGATTTCCCACTTACGAGAAAACACATATTGTGACTACAGACGTTGCGAAACCAGAAATTATCTCGGACATATGTTAATGTAGCTGAAAATATTATGACATTTATCACAAGTTTCTCACAGTAATAGAGAGTGTTAATAGAGTAATATTTCCGATGTGGGGGGGGGTTAAACAGTGCTAAGATAAAAGTACGAATTTCAATTATTTTATATTACACCTATAATAAAGATGTACTTCTTTTCAGATAGACACGTTTGGGATTGATTTTCTTTTGACCCTGTGGGGTGTAAATAATTATTCCAAATGGGTATCATAAGATAAATGGAAATATCATATTTACCAGGCATTCGATTTCATCGATTTCAATCCATCATCCTGAAGAAATGCTTACCGTGACAAGATTATTAACTAATTAAAGTAAACCTGGCTGATCGCGATAAAATGCTCATTGTGCATAGATGACTTTGACTTTAATATTCTGAAACAATTACTATAATTCGATTCTTATTGAATATTTCTTCGTATTCCCAGAGATGTGTGTTTTATCTCTTCTGTGTATTTTCATGTAGAAAATGTCATGATCGAAAATCATGCAATTGTTCAGGGAAACTCGGTGTTAATAAAAATCCGGTGATTTTCCAATTAATAAACTGAACTATTTTTATATCCGTATGATAATTTCATGATATTCTTTACATAATTCATTATTACTGTTGTGGCAGTTGATATTATTATAATTAGTAGTAGCAGTTGAAGTAATGGTAGTTGTAATAGTAGTATATAAATAATAATGAAAACGAGTTTGCAGTAAGCAAGGTAAGTTAAAATAAACCGCCAGTTGGAGTGAACTACAAGAATATATAAATAGTAAAAAAAGTACATATGCTTATGTATAGTTCACATTGTGGGAAATTTTCAGCTATCCTGTAATGTGAATGATTATACTGAACGAAATAAAGCTACACATGTGAATAAAGTCTGGTGCGTCCCCCAACAAATTGAGTTAGGTATTATCTTTGGCAAGGGGGATTAGCTCACATGGTAGGGGCCCAGCATGCGAGAGGTACCGGGATCGATACCCGGATTCTCCAAATAATTTTTTATTATTTTTTCTTCATTAAATAGATGCAAGGTGTCCAAATTATTTTATAAGACTAGTTTTATATACATGGTCAACAGGTAATTATTAATAGAAATTAAGATTTTGTGTAATGCAAACTCACCACCCATATGATTTGTGATATTTTGCGGTCATTACCATATGTATAATGCAATACGAAACAAATTATAGCAAAGTTTATAAGTGAATTTCAATTACCAATTCTTTGAAATATAATCTTTATTAAATTCAGGTATTTACTGATTATTAGTAAAGGACAGTTATTCAATGTTTAAAATATATGATACTACAATCGTTTCATACTGATCCCACTGATATAATTTAGTTTTATACCTAGTAATGTGTCACATGAGCTCGGACTTATATGATATCCTATTATGACCAAACAAATATTCAATTCAATTTTGAAAATATATGGTTTATGTAAAATATTATTATATTTTTGCGTTTAATATGATTTCCCACTTACGAGAAAACACATATTGTGACTACAGACGTTGCGAAACCAGAAATTATCTCGGACATATGTTGAATGTAGCTGAAAATATTATGACATTTATCACAAGTTTCTCACAGTAATAGAGAGTGTTAATAGAGTAATATTTCCGATGTGGGGGTGGGGTTAAACAGTGCTAAGATAAAAGTACGAATTTCAATTGATTTTATATTACACCTATAATAAAGATGTACTTCTTTTCAGATAGACACGTTTGGGATTGATTTTCTTTTGACCCTGTGGGGTGTAAATAATTATTCCAAATGGGTATCATAAGATAAAATTGAAATATCATATTTACCAGGCATTCGATTTCATCGATTTCAATCCATCATCCTGAAGAAATGCTTACCGTGACAAGATTATTACACTAATTAAAGTAAACCTGGCTGATCGCGATAAAATGCTCATTGTGCATAGATGACTTTGACTTTAATATTCTGAAACAATTACTATAATTCGATTCTTATTGAATATTTCTTCGTATTCCCAGAGATGTGTGTTTTATCTCTTCTGTGTATTTTCATGTAGAAAATGTCATGATCGAAAATCATGCAATTGTTCAGGGAAACTCGGTGTTAATAAAAATCCGGTGATTTTCCAATTAATAAACTGAACTATTTTTATATCCGTATGATAATTTCATGATAATTCTTTACATAATTCATTATTACTGTTGTGGCAGTTGATATTATTATAATTAGTAGTAGCAGTTGAAGTAATGGTAGTAGTAATAGTAGTATATAAATAATAATGAAAACGAGTTTGCAGTAAGCAAGGAAAGTTAAAATAAACCGCCAGTTGGAGTGAACTACAAGAATATATAAATAGTTAAAAAAAGTACATATGCTTATGTATAGTTCACATTGTGGGAAATTTTCAGCTATCCTGTAATGTGAATGATTATACTGAACGAAATAAAGCTACACATGTGAATAAAAGTCTGGTACGTCCCCCAACAAATTGAGTTAGGTATTCATCTTTGGCAAGGGGGATTAGCTCACATGGTAGAGCGCTCGAGAGGTACCGGGATCGATACCCGGATTCTCCAAAAAAAATTTAATTGTTTTTTCTTCATTAAATAGATGCAAGGTGTCCAAATTATTTTATAAGACTAGTTTTATATACACATGTTCAACAGGTAATTATTAATAGAAATTAAGATTTTGTGTAATGCAAACTCACCACCCATATGATTTGTGATATTTTGCGGTCATTACTATATGTATAATGCAATACGAAACAAATTATAGCAAAGTTTATAAGTGAATTTCAATTACCAATTTTTGAAATATAATCTTTATTAAATTCAGGTATTTACTGATTATTAGTAAAGGACAGTTATTCAATGTTTAAAATATATGATACTACAATCGTTTCATACTGATCCCACTGATATAATTTAGTTTTATACCTAGTAATGTGTCACATGAGCTCGGACTTATATGATATCCTATTATGACCAAACAAATATTCAATTCAATTTTGAAAATATATGGTTTATGTAAAATATTATTATATTTTTGCGTTTAATATGATTTCCCACTTACGAGAAAACACATATTGTGACTACAGACGTTGCGAAACCAGAAATTATCTCGGACATATGTTAATGTAGCTGAAAATATTATGACATTTATCACAAGTTTCTCACAGTAATAGAGAGTGTTAATAGAGTAATATTTCCGATGTGGGGGTTAAACAGTGCTAAGATAAAAGTACGAATTTCAATTGATTTTATATTACACCTATAATAAAGATGTACTTCTTTTCAGATAGACACGTTTGGGATTGATTTTCTTTTGACCCTGTGGTGTAAATAATTATTCCAAATGGGTATCATAAGATAAATGGAAATATCATATTTACCAGGCATTCGATTTCATCGATTTCAATCCATCATCCTGAAGAAATGCTTACCGTGACAAGATTATTAACTAATTAAAGTAAACCTGGCTGATCGCGATAAAATGCTCATTGTGCATAGATGACTTTGACTTTAATATTCTGAAACAATTACTATAATTCGATTCTTATTGAATATTTCTTCGTATTCCCAGAGATGTGTGTTTTATCTCTTCTGTGTATTTTCATGTAGAAAATGTCATGATCGAAAATCATGCAATTGTTCAGGGAAACTCGGTGTTAATAAAAATCCGGTGATTTTCCAATTAATAAACTGAACTATTTTTATATCCGTATGATAATTTCATGATATTCTTTACATAATTCATTATTACTGTTGTGGCAGTTGATATTATTATAATTAGTAGTAGCAGTTGAAGTAATGGTAGTTGTAATAGTAGTATATAAATAATAATGAAAACGAGTTTGCAGTAAGCAAGGTAAGTTAAAATAAACCGCCAGTTGGAGTGAACTACAAGAATATATAAATAGTAAAAAAAGTACATATGCTTATGTATAGTTCACATTGTGGGAAATTTTCAGCTATCCTGTAATGTGAATGATTATACTGAACGAAATAAAGCTACACATGTGAATAAAAGTCTGGTGCGTCCCCCAACAAATTGAGTTAGGTATTGATCTTTGGCAAGGGGGATTAGCTCACATGGTAGAGCGCTCGCTTAGCATGCGAGAGGTACCGGGATCGATACCCGGATTCTCCAAATAATTTTTTATTATTTTTTCTTCATTAAATAGATGCAAGGTGTCCAAATTATTTTATAAGACTAGTTTTATATACATGGTCAACAGGTAATTATTAATAGAAATTAAGATTTTGTGTAATGCAAACTCACCACCCATATGATTTGTGATATTTTGCGGTCATTACCATATGTATAATGCAATACGAAACAAATTATAGCAAAGTTTATAAGTGAATTTCAATTACCAATTCTTTGAAATATAATCTTTATTAAATTCAGGTATTTACTGATTATTAGTAAAGGACAGTTATTCAATGTTTAAAATATATGATACTACAATCGTTTCATACTGATCCCACTGATATAATTTAGTTTTATACCTAGTAATGTGTCACATGAGCTCGGACTTATATGATATCCTATTATGACCAAACAAATATTCAATTCAATTTTGAAAATATATGGTTTATGTAAAATATTATTATATTTTTGCGTTTAATATGATTTCCCACTTACGAGAAAACACATATTGTGACTACAGACGTTGCGAAACCAGAAATTATCTCGGACATATGTTGAATGTAGCTGAAAATATTATGACATTTATCACAAGTTTCTCACAGTAATAGAGAGTGTTAATAGAGTAATATTTCCGATGTGGGGGTGGGGTGAAACAGTGCTAAGATAAAAGTACGAATTTCAATTGATTTTATATTACACCTATAATAAAGATGTACTTCTTTTCAGATAGACACGTTTGGAATTGATTTTCTTTTGACCCTGTAGGCTGTAAATAATTATTCCAAATGGGTATCATAAGATACAATGGAAATATCATATTTACCAGGCATTCGATTTCATCGATTTCAATCCATCATCCTGAAGAAATGCTTACCGTGACAAGATGATTACACTAATTAAAGTAAACCTGGCTGATCGCGATAAAATGCTCATTGTGCATAGATGACTTTGACTTTAATATTCTGAAACAATTACTATAATTCGATTCTTATTGAATATTTCTTCGTATTCCCAGAGATGTGTGTTTTATCTCTTCTGTGTATTTTCATGTAGAAAATGTCATGATCGAAAATCATGCAATTGTTCAGGGAAACTCGGTGTTAATAAAAATCCGGTGATTTTCCAATTAATAAACTGAACTATTTTTATATCCGTATGATAATTTCATGATATTCTTTACATAATTCATTATTACTGTTGTGGCAGTTGATATTATTATAATTAGTAGTAGCAGTTGAAGTAATGGTAGTTGTAATAGTAGTATATAAATAATAATGAAAACGAGTTTGCAGTAAGCAAGGTAAGTTAAAATAAACCGCCAGTTGGAGTGAACTACAAGAATATATAAATAGTAAAAAAGTACATATGCTTATGTATAGTTCACATGGGGTTTATTTTAATTATGTTACTGAAAAAAAACTCCGTTTTCCCCAAAATTATTATTTTTTTAATACTACTTATCTACACTACCATTACTCACTTACTATTTTATTATAATTTTATTCAACTGCCACAAGTAATAATGAATTATTAAAGAATATCATGAATTATCATACGGATATTAAAAATAGTTCAGTTTATTTAATTGAAAATCACCCGGATTTTTATTAACACCAGTTTCCTGAAACAATTCATAAAATTTTCGATATGACATTTTCTAATGAAAATACACAGAAAAAGATAAAACACACATCTCTGGGAATACGAAGAAATATTCAATAAGAATCGAATTATAGTAATTGTTTCAGAATATTAAAGTCAAAGTCATCTATGCACAATGAGCATTTTATCGCGATCAGCCAGGTTTACTTTAATTAGTGTAATCCATTATAAATCAACCGGTAAATATTATTTCAATTTTTTTATGAAATTTTGAATAATATTTAACCCCGGTAAAAGAAATCAACCCCAAAGTGTCTATCTGAAAAGAAGTACATCTTTATTATAGGTGTAATATAAAATCAATTGAAATTCGTACTTTTATCTTAGCACTGTTTAACCCCACCCCCACATCGGAAATATTACTCTATTAACACTCTCTATTACTGTGAGAAACTTGTGATAAATGTCATAATATTTTCAGCTACATTTAACATATGTCCGAGATAATTTCTGGTTTCGCAACGTCTGTAGTCACAATATGTGTTTTCTCGTAAGTGGGAAATCATATTAAACGCAAAAATATAATAATATTTTACATAAACCATATATTTTCAAAATTGAATTGAATATTTGTTTGGTCATAATAGGATATCATATAAGTCCGAGCTCATGTGACACATTACTAGGTATAAAACTAAATTATATCAGTGGGATCAGTATGAAACGATTGTAGTATCATATATTTTAAACATTGAATAACTGTCCTTTACTAATAATCAGTAAATACCTGAATTTAATAAAGATTATATTTCAAAGAATTGGTAATTGAAATTCACTTATAAACTTTGCTATAATTTGTTTCGTATTGCATTATACATATGAAATGACCGCAAAATATCACAAATCATATGGGTGGTGAATTTGCATTACACAAAATCTTAATTTCTATTAATAATTACCTGTTGACCATGTATATAAAACTAGTCTTATAAAATAATTTGGACACCTTGCATCTATTTAATGAAGAAAAAATAATAAAAAATTATTTGGAGAATCCGGGTATCGATCCCGGTACCTCTCGCATGCTAAGCGAGCGCTCTACCATGTGAGCTAATCCCCCTTGCCAAAGATCAATACCTAACTCAATTTGTTGGGGGACGCACCAGACTTTTATTCACATGTGTAGCTTTATTTCGTTCAGTATAATCATTCACATTACAGGATAGCTGAAAATTTCCCACAATGTGAACTATACATAAGCATATGTACTTTTTTTTTACTATTTATATATTCTTGTAGTTCACTCCAACTGGCGGTTTATTTTAACTTACCTTGCTTACTGCAAACTCGTTTTCATTATTATTTATATACTACTATTACAACTACCATTACTTCAACTGCTACTACTAATTATAATAATATCAACTGCCACAACAGTAATAATGAATTATGTAAAGAATATCATGAAATTATCATACGGATATAAAAATAGTTCAGTTTATTAATTGGAAAATCACCGGATTTTTATTAACACCGAGTTTCCCTGAACAATTGCATGATTTTCGATCATGACATTTTCTACATGAAAATACACAGAAGAGATAAAACACACATCTCTGGGAATACGAAGAAATATTCAATAAGAATCGAATTATAGTAATTGTTTCAGAATATTAAAGTCAAAGTCATCTATGCACAATGAGCATTTTATCGCGATCAGCCAGGTTTACTTTAATTAGTGTAATCATCTTGTCACGGTAAGCATTTCTTCAGGATGATGGATTGAAATCGAGGGGGGGGGGGGGGGGGGGGGGGGGGGGGGGGGGGGAAAAAAAAAAAAAAAAAAAAAAAAAAAAAAAAAAAAAAAAAAAAAAAAAAAAAAAAAAAAAAAAAAAAAAAAAAAAAAAAAAAAAAAAAAAAAAAAAAAAACATATGTCCGGATAATTTCGGTTTCGCAACGTCTGTAGTCACAATATGTGTTTTCTCGTAAGTGGGAAATCATATTAAACGAAAAATAAAATTTAATATTTTAATAAAACCATTATTTTCAAAATTGAATTTTTTGAATATTTTTTGTCATAATAGGAAAAACAAATAAGTCCAAAGTAAATTGACACAATTACTAGGTATAAAACTAAATTATATCAGTGGGTTTAGTATGAAACAAATTGTATATATATATTTTAAACCCATTGAATAATTTTTACAAATAATCAGTAAATAACCTAATTTAATAAAAGATTATATTTTAAAGAATTGGTAATTGAAATTCACTTATAAACTTTTATAATTTGTTTCGTATTGCATTATACATATGGTAATGACCGCAAAATATCACAAATCATATGGGTGGTGAGTTTGCATTTACACAAAATTTAATTTCTATTAATAATTACCTTTAAATGTATATAAACTATTTTTATAAAATTTAATTTTGGACACCTTGATTATTAATGAAGAAAAAATAATAAAAAAATTATTTAGATCCGGGATCGATCTCACGAGTCACCTTTCTATCCCCTGCAAGATCTACCTAACCAATTGTTAGCCCGACTTTTACCTGGCTTTATTTCGTTCAGTATAATCATTCACATTACAGGATAGCTGAAAATTTCCCACAATGTGAACTATACATAAGCATATGTACTTTTTTTACTATTTATATATTCTTGTAGTTCACTCCAACTGGCGGTTTATTTTAACTTACCTTGCTTACTGCAAACTCGTTTTCATTATTATTTATATACTACTATTACAACTACCATTACTTCAACTGCTACTACTAATTATAATAATATCAACTGCCACAACAGTAATAATGAATTATGTAAAGAATATCATGAAATTATCATACGGATATAAAAATAGTTCAGTTTATTAATTGGAAAATCACCGGATTTTTATTAACACCGAGTTTCCCTGAACAATTGCATGATTTTCGATCATGACATTTTCTACATGAAAATACACAGAAGAGATAAAACACACATCTCTGGGAATCCCCCCCCCCCCCCCCCCCCCCCCCCCCCCCCCCCCCCCCCCCCCCCCCCCCCCCCCCCCCCCCCCCCCCCCCCCCCCCCCCCCCCCCCCCCCCCCCCCCCCCCCCCCCCCCCCCCCCCCCCCCCCCCCCCCCCCCCCCCCCCCCCCCCCCCCCCCCCCCCCCCCCCCCCCCCCCCCCCCCCCCCCCCCCCCCCCCCCCCCCCCCCCCCCCCCCCCCCCCCCCCCCCCCCCCCCCCCCCCCCCCCCCCCCCCCCCCCCCCCCCCCCCCCCCCCCCCCCCCCCCCCCAAAAAAAAAAAAAAAAAAAAAAAAAAAAAAAAAAAAAAAAAAAAAAAAAAAAAAAAAAAAAAAAAAAAAAAAAAAAAAAAAAAAAAAAAAAAAAAAAAAAAAAAAAAAAAAAAAAAAAAAAAAAAAAAAAAAAAAAAAAAAAAAAAAAAAAAAAAAAAAAAAAAAAAAAAAAAAAAAAAAAAAAAAAAAAAAAAAAAAAAAAAAAAAAAAAAAAAAAAAAAAAAAAAAAAAAAAAAAAAAAAAAAAAAAAAAAAAAAAAAAAAAAAAAAAAAAAAAAAAAAAAAAAAAAAAAAAAAAAAAAAAAAAAAAAAAAAAAAAAAAAAAAAAAAAAAAAAAAAAAAAAAAAAAAAAAAAAAAAAAAAAAAAAAAAAAAAAAAAAAAAAAAAAAAAAAAAAAAAAAAAAAAAAAAAAAAAAAAAAAAAAAAAAAAAAAAAAAAAAAAAAAAAAAAAAAAAAAAAAAAAAAAAAAAAAAAAAAAAAAAAAAAAAAAAAAAAAAAAAAAAAAAAAAAAAAAAAAAAAAAAAAAAAAAAAAAAAAAAAAAAAAAAAAAAAAAAAAAAAAAAAAAAAAAAAAAAAAAAAAAAAAAAAAAAAAAAAAAAAAAAAAAAAAAAAAAAAAAAAAAAAAAAAAAAAAAAAAAGCATTTTATCGCGATCAGCCAGGTTTACTTTAATTAGTGTAATAATCTTGTCACGGTAAGCATTTCTTCAGGATGATGGATTGAAATCGATGAAATCGAATGCCTGGTAAATATGATATTTCCATTGTATCTTATGATACCCATTTGGAATAATTATTTACACCCCACAGGGTCAAAAGAAAATCAATCCCAAACGTGTCTATCTGAAAAGAAGTACATCTTTATTATAGGTGTAATATAAAATCAATTGAAATTCGTACTTTTATCTTAGCACTGTTTAACCCCCCCCCACATCGGAAATATTACTCTATTAACACTCTCTATTACTGTGAGAAACTTGTGATAAATGTCATAATATTTTCAGCTACATTCAACATATGTCCGAGATAATTTCTGGTTTCGCAACGTCTGTAGTCACAATATGTGTTTTCTCGTAAGTGGGAAATCATATTAAACGCAAAAATATAATAATATTTTACATAAACCATATATTTTCAAAATTGAATTGAATATTTGTTTGGTCATAATAGGATATCATATAAGTCCGAGCTCATGTGACACATTACTAGGTATAAAACTAAATTATATCAGTGGGATCAGTATGAAACGATTGTAGTATCATATATTTTAAACATTGAATAACTGTCCTTTACTAATAATCAGTAAATACCTGAATTTAATAAAGATTATATTTCAAAGAATTGGTAATTGAAATTCACTTATAAACTTTGCTATAATTTGTTTCGTATTGCATTATACATATGGTAATGACCGCAAAATATCACAAATCATATGGGTGGTGAGTTTGCATTACACAAAATCTTAATTTCTATTAATAATTACCTGTTGACCATGTATATAAAACTAGTCTTATAAAATAATTTGGACACCTTGCATCTATTTAATGAAGAAAAAATAATAAAAATTATTTGGAGAATCCGGGTATCGATCCCGGTACCTCTCGCATGCTAAGCGAGCGCTCTACCATGTGAGCTAATCCCCCTTGCCAAAGATCAATACCTAACTCAATTTGTTGGGGGACGCACCAGACTTTTATTCACATGTGTAGCTTTATTTCGTTCAGTATAATCATTCACATTACAGGATAGCTGAAAATTTCCCACAATGTGAACTATACATAAGCATATGTATTTTTTTTACTATTTATATATTCTTGTAGTTCACTCCAACTGGCGGTTTATTTTAACTTACCTTGCTTACTGCAAACTCGTTTTCATTATTATTTATATACTACTATTACAACTACCATTACTTCAACTGCTACTACTAATTATAATAATATCAACTGCCACAACAGTAATAATGAATTATGTAAAGAATATCATGAAATTATCATACGGATATAAAAATAGTTCAGTTTATTAATTGGAAAATCACCGGATTTTTATTAACACCGAGTTTCCCTGAACAATTGCATGATTTTCGATCATGACATTTTCTACATGAAAATACACAGAAGAGATAAAACACACATCTCTGGGAATACGAAGAAATATTCAATAAGAATCGAATTATAGTAATTGTTTCAGAATATTAAAGTCAAAGTCATCTATGCACAATGAGCATTTTATCGCGATCAGCCAGGTTTACTTTAATTAGTGTAATAATCTTGTCACGGTAAGCATTTCTTCAGGATGATGGATTGAAATCGATGAAATCGAATGCCTGGTAAATATGATATTTCCATTGTATCTTATGATACCCATTTGGAATAATTATTTACACCCCACAGGGTCAAAAGAAAATCAATCCCAAACGTGTCTATCTGAAAAGAAGTACATCTTTATTATAGGTGTAATATAAAATGAATTGAAATTCGTACTTTTATCTTAGCACTGTTTAACCCCACCCCCACATCGGAAATATTACTCTATTAACACTCTCTATTACTGTGAGAAACTTGTGATAAATGTCATAATATTTCAGCTACATTTAAAACCATTATCAAAATTGAATTTTAAAAAAAATTTTTTTTTTTGTTTTGGTCATAATAGGATATCATATAAGTCCGAGCTCATGTGACACATTACTAGGTATAAAACTAAATTATATCAGTGGGATCAGTATGAAACGATTGTAGTATCATATATTTTAAACATTGAATAACTGTCCTTTACTAATAATCAGTAAATACCTGAATTTAATAAAGATTATATTTCAAAGAATTGGTAATTGAAATTCACTTATAAACTTTGCTATAATTTGTTTCGTATTGCATTATACATATGTAATGACGCAAAATATCACAAATCATATGGGTGGTGAGTTTGCATTACACAAAATCTTAATTTCTATTAATAATTACCTGTTGACCATGTATATAAAACTAGTCTTATAAAATAATTTGGACACCTTGCATCTATTTAATGAAGAAAAAATAATAAAAAATTATTTGGAGAATCCGGGTATCGATCCCGGTACCTCTCGCATGCTAAGCGAGCGCTCTTTGTTTGGGGGACGCACCAGACTTTTATTCACATGTGTAGCTTTATTTCGTTCAGTATAATCATTCACATTACAGGATAGCTGAAAATTTCCCACAATGTGAACTATACATAAGCATATGTACTTTTTTACTATTTATATATTCTTGTAGTTCACTCCAACTGGCGGTTTATTTTAACTTACCTTGCTTACTGCAAACTCGTTTTCATTATTATTTATATACTACTATTACAACTACCATTACTTCAACTGCTACTACTAATTATAATAATATCAACTGCCACAACAGTAATAATGAATTATGTAAAGAAATCATGAAATTATCATACGGATATAAAAATAGTTCAGTTTATTAATTGGAAAATCACCGGATTTTTATTAACACCGAGTTTCCCTGAACAATTGCATGATTTTCGATCATGACATTTTCTACATGAAAATACACAGAAGAGATAAAACACACATCTCTGGGAATACGAAGAAATATTCAATAAGAATCGAATTATAGTAATTGTTCGTTTTAAAAAGCCAGGTTTACTTTAATTAGTGTAATATCTTGTCACGGTAAGCATTTCTTCAGGATGATGGATTGAAATCGATGAAATCGAATGCCTGGTAAATATGATATTTCATTTATCTTATGATACCCATTTGGAATAATTATTTACACCCACAGGGTCAAAAGAAAATCAATCCCAAACGTGTCTATCTGAAAAGAAGTACATCTTTATTATAGGTGTAATATAAAATAATTGAAATTCGTACTTTTATCTTAGCACTGTTTAACCCCACCCCCACATCGGAAATATTACTCTATTAACACTCTCTATTACTGTGGAAACTTTGATAAATGTCATAATTTTTCAGCTACATTCAACATATTCGAAATAATTTTTTCAAACCTTTTTTCAAATATTGTTTTGTTGGTCATATAGAAATATAATATATTACACATTACTAGGTATAAAACTAAATTATATCAGTGGGATCAGTATGAAACGATTGTAGTATCATATATTTTAAACATTGAATAACTGTCCTTTACTAATAATCAGTAAATACCTGAATTTAATAAAGATTATATTTCAAAGAATTGGTAATTGAAATTCACTTATAAACTTTGCTATAATTTGTTTCGTATTGCATTATACATATGTAATGACCGCAAAATATCACAAATCATATGGGTGGTGAGTTTGCATTACACAAAATCTTAATTTCTATTAATAATTACCTGTTGACCATGTATATAAAACTAGTCTTATAAAATAATTTGGACACCTTGCATCTATTTAATGAAGAAAAAATAATAAAAAATTATTTGGAGAATCCGGGTATCGATCCCGGTACCTCTCGCATGCTAAGCGAGCGCTCTACCATGTGAGCTAATCCCCCTTGCCAAAGATAAATAAAACCTAATTTTGGGGACAAGATTTATTAATTTACTTTACTTCATATAATTTCATTCAGATACTAAAAATTTTCCCAATAACTATACAAAGCATATGTACTTTTTTACTATTTATATATTCTTGTAGTTCACTCCAACTGGCGGTTTATTTTAACTTACCTTGCTTACTGCAAACTCGTTTTCATTATTATTTATATACTACTATTACAACTACCATTACTTCAACTGCTACTACTAATTATAATAATATCAACTGCCACAACAGTAATAATGAATTATGTAAAGAATATCATGAAATTATCATACGGATATAAAAATAGTTCAGTTTATTAATTGGAAAATCACCGGATTTTTATTAACACCGAGTTTCCCTGAACAATTGCATGATTTTCGATCATGACATTTTCTACATGAAAATACACAGAAGAGATAAAACACACATCTCTGGGAATACGAAGAAATATTCAATAAGAATCGAATTATAGTAATTGTTTCAGAATATTAAAGTCAAAGTCATCTATGCACAATGAGCATTTTATCGCGATCAGCCAGGTTTACTTTAATTAGTGTAATAATCTTGTCACGGTAAGCATTTCTTCAGGATGATGGATTGAAATCGATGAAATCGAATGCCTGGTAAATATGATATTTCAATTTTATCTTATGATACCCATTTGGAATAATTATTTACACCCCACAGGGTCAAAAGAAAATCAATCCCAAACGTGTCTATCTGAAAAGAAGTACATCTTTATTATAGGTGTAATATAAAATGAATTGAAATTCGTACTTTTATCTTAGCACTGTTTCACCCCACCCCCACATCGGAAATATTACTCTATTAACACTCTCTATTACTGTGAGAAACTTGTGATAAATGTCATAATATGTTCAGCTACATTTAACATATGTCCGAGATAATTTCTGGTTTCGCAACGTCTGTAGTCACAATATGTGTTTTCTCGTAAGTGGGAAATCATATTAAACGCAAAAATATAATAATATTTTACATAAACCATATATTTTCAAAATTGAATTGAATATTTGTTTGGTCATAATAGGATATCATATAAGTCCGAGCTCATGTGACACATTACTAGGTATAAAACTATATTCAATTCAATTTTGAAAATATATGGTTTATGTAAAATATTATTATATTTTTGCGTTTAATATGATTTCCCACTTACGAGAAAACACATATTGTGACTACAGACGTTGCGAAACCAGAAATTATCTCGGACATATGTTAAATGTAGCTGAACATATTATGACATTTATCACAAGTTTCTCACAGTAATAGAGAGTGTTAATAGAGTAATATTTCCGATGTGGGGGTGGGGTTAAACAGTGCTAAGATAAAAGTACGAATTTCAATTCATTTTATATTACACCTATAATAAAGATGTACTTCTTTTCAGATAGACACGTTTGGAATTGATTTTCTTTTGACCCTGTGGGGTGTAAATAATTATTCCAAATGGGTATCATAAGATAAAATTGAAATATCATATTTACCAGGCATTCGATTTCATCGATTTCAATCCATCATCCTGAAGAAATGCTTACCGTGACAAGATTATTACACTAATTAAAGTAAACCTGGCTGATCGCGATAAAATGCTCATTGTGCATAGATGACTTTGACTTTAATATTCTGAAACAATTACTATAATTCGATTCTTATTGAATATTTCTTCGTATTCCCAGAGATGTGTGTTTTATCTCTTCTGTGTATTTTCATGTAGAAAATGTCATGATCGAAAATCATGCAATTGTTCAGGGAAACTCGGTGTTAATAAAAATCCGGTGATTTTCCAATTAATAAACTGAACTATTTTTATATCCGTATGATAATTTCATGATGTTCTTTACATAATTCATTATTACTGTTGTGGCAGTTGATATTATTATAATTAGTAGTAGCAGTTGAAGTAATGGTAGTTGTAATAGTAGTATATAAATAATAATGAAAACGAGTTTGCAGTAAGCAAGGTAAGTTAAAATAAACCGCCAGTTGGAGTGAACTACAAGAATATATAAATAGTAAAAAAGTACATATGCTTATGTATAGTTCACATTGTGGGAAATTTTCAGCTATCCTGTAATGTGAATGATTATACTGAACGAAATAAAGCTACACATGTGAATAAAAGTCTGGTGCGTCCCCCAACAAATTGAGTTAGGTATTGATCTTTGGCAAGGGGGATTAGCTCACATGGTAGAGCGCTCGCTTAGCATGCGAGAGGTACCGGGATCGATACCCGGATTCTCCAAATAATTTTTTATTATTTTTTCTTCATTAAATAGATGCAAGGTGTCCAAATTATTTTATAAGACTAGTTTTATATACATGGTCAACAGGTAATTATTAATAGAAATTAAGATTTTGTGTAATGCAAACTCACCACCCATATGATTTGTGATATTTTGCAGTCATTACCATATGAACAAATATTCAATTCAATTTTGAAAATATATGGTTTATGTAAAATATTATTATATTTTTGCGTTTAATATGATTTCCCACTTACGAGAAAACACATATTGTGACTACAGACGTTGCGAAACCAGAAATTATCTCGGACATATGTTAAATGTAGCTGAAAATATTATGACATTTATCACAAGTTTCTCACAGTAATAGAGAGTGTTAATAGAGTAATATTTCCGATGTGGGGGTGGGGTGAAACAGTGCTAAGATAAAAGTACGAATTTCAATTGATTTTATATTACACCTATAATAAAGATGTACTTCTTTTCAGATAGACACGTTTGGGATTGATTTTCTTTTGACCCTGTGGGGTGTAAATAATTATTCCAAATGGGTATCATAAGATACAATGGAAATATCATATTTACCAGGCATTCGATTTCATCGATTTCAATCCATCATCCTGAAGAAATGCTTACCGTGACAAGATGATTACACTAATTAAAGTAAACCTGGCTGATCGCGATAAAATGCTCATTGTGCATAGATGACTTTGACTTTAATATTCTGAAACAATTACTATAATTCGATTCTTATTGAATATTTCTTCGTATTCCCAGAGATGTGTGTTTTATCTCTTCTGTGTATTTTCATGTAGAAAATGTCATGATCGAAAATCAACATAATTCATTATTACTGTTGTGGCAGTTGATATTATTATAATTAGTAGTAGCAGTTGAAGTAATGGTAGTTGTAATAGTAGTATATAAATAATAATGAAAACGAGTTTGCAGTAAGCAAGGTAAGTTAAAATAAACCGCCAGTTGGAGTGAACTACAAGAATATATAAATAGTAAAAAAAGTACATATGCTTATGTATAGTTCACATTGTGGGAAATTTTCAGCTATCCTGTAATGTGAATGATTATACTGAACGAAATAAAGCTACACATGTGAATAAAAGTCTGGTGCGTCCCCCAACAAATTGAGTTAGGTATTGATCTTTGGCAAGGGGGATTAGCTCACATGGTAGAGCGCTCGCTTAGCATGCGAGAGGTACCGGGATCGATACCCGGATTCTCCAAATAATTTTTTATTATTTTTTCTTCATTAAATAGATGCAAGGTGTCCAAATTATTTTATAAGACTAGTTTTATATACATGGTCAACAGGTAATTATTAATAGAAATTAAGATTTTGTGTAATGCAAACTCACCACCCATATGATTTGTGATATTTTGCGGTCATTACCATATGTATAATGCAATACGAAACAAATTATAGCAAAGTTTATAAGTGAATTTCAATTACCAATTCTTTGAAATATAATCTTTATTAAATTCAGGTATTTACTGATTATTAGTAAAGGACAGTTATTCAATGTTTAAAATATATGATACTACAATCGTTTCATACTGATCCCACTGATATAATTTAGTTTTATACCTAGTAATGTGTCACATGAGCTCGGACTTATATGATATCCTATTATGACCAAACAAATATTCAATTCAATTTTGAAAATATATGGTTTATGTAAAATATTATTATATTTTTGCGTTTAATATGATTTCCCACTTACGAGAAAACACATATTGTGACTACAGACGTTGCGAAACCAGAAATTATCTCGGACATATGTTGAATGTAGCTGAAAATATTATGACATTTATCACAAGTTTCTCACAGTAATAGAGAGTGTTAATAGAGTAATATTTCCGATGTGGGGGTGGGGTAAACAGTGCTAAGATAAAAGTACGAATTTCAATTGATTTTATATTACACCTATAATAAAGATGTACTTCTTTTCAGATAGACACGTTTGGGATTGATTTTCTTTTGACCCTGTGGGGTGTAAATAATTATTCCAAATGGGTATCATAAGATAAAATTGAAATATCATATTTACCAGGCATTCGATTTCATCGATTTCAATCCATCATCCTGAAGAAATGCTTACCGTGACAAGATTATTACACTAAATTAAAGTAAAAATGCATAGATACTTTGACAATATCTGAAACGATTCTTATTGAATATTTCTTCGTATTCCCAGAGATGTGTGTTTTATCTCTTCTGTGTATTTTCATGTAGAAAATGTCATGATCGAAAATCATGCAATTGTTCAGGGAAACTCGGTGTTAATAAAAATCCGGTGATTTTCCAATTAATAAACTGAACTATTTTTATATCCGTATGATAATTTCATGATATTCTTTACATAATTCATTATTACTGTTGTGGCAGTTGATATTATTATAATTAGTAGTAGCAGTTGAAGTAATGGTAGTTGTAATAGTAGTATATAAATAATAATGAAAACGAGTTTGCAGTAAGCAAGGTAAGTTAAAATAAACCGCCAGTTGGAGTGAACTACAAGAATATATAAATAGTAAAAAAGTACATATGCTTATGTATAGTTCACATTGTGGGAAATTTTCAGCTATCCTGTAATGTGAATGATTATACTGAACGAAATAAAGCTACACATGTGAATAAAAGTCTGGTGCGTCCCCCAACAAATTGAGTTAGGTATTGATCTTTGGCAAGGGGGATTAGCT
>JAODUP010001961.1:0-21143 GCA_025642065.1 Paralvinella palmiformis | reverse complement strand
AGGCCAATTTATTCTCATACTATTCTTTTTGACACCACAGTTTACATTCAACAGTAATTTTCTGTGGCCCAAAAGGGAAAACTGTATATAAAACATTTCGACACCTCAGATGCTGACCTCAGCTTTATTCTGGGTTCGAATAACTGAATAAATCCTACCTATATGAACCATGTATCAATACACGTCCGACTGGTCTGGCGTCGAAGTTCTTCTCTAACCTAAGTGAAAATCTAAGCCTTATATATACCCTCAGCGTGTTAACAAACATTACAGTTTGTTCATAACAAACAGAATGTACACTAACTCAGTATGGACTCACTGAAGCGATTTAACTAAAATAAAAACAAAGTAGCAATACTGCGCAATGGATTATTACTGGACTAGAACGAAATATCGTCTCAAACCTGAGGTAAATACTATGATTTACTCGAACCTAACAGCTAATCCTCATACGTTTCCGTTCATCACGAAGTGAACGTTCATTCGCGCCTAATGTAGCGTCCCTAAGTATATGCAGTTAGGTGTGGTAGGATCTAAATTAAAGGCCCTATCCACTTGATCTATTTGACCCATGGTCGAGAACAGCGAATTTCAGGCAGATCTCCGATACTGCGAATGACACTTCGGGATTATAATAGCTATACATTTAACAAATTTCCTATATCAGTGTAACCTAATTACTCATAATATGGGAAACAAACTCTGTCCGCAGCTTAATACCCATGGAGATGCCTGCCGGAGTAACAAACGACTCCAGGAGTATAAATCCATCAAGCAGCATTGTATGAATTAATAGGTCGTTTCACCAGACCACATAAGAGGACAACAATATAGATTCTACATTATAAATAACAAAGCTAATAGACTCAAACATGTTGTAATAACGACATAACTTTCTTACATTGGTGTAATAAGGAATCTGGATGGAAATAGATAAGATGTCTGTCACGGGCAATGTGCGTTTTAGGGTACATATAAAGAGGCAACAGGCACAGAGCATCAACATATCTAAACATCCTTCGAGACCTACCTCCATAAATCTAAATACAAATACAGCTATACATACATTAATCTAAAAATAAAATGTCCCATACCTCCACATATTGATAGATGTGTGCGTATACCTAAGCATGTGTCTGGTCTACTCATCAGCCTGTGGGAACCAGCTAATTCGCCTTTCGTACGCGACAAATATGTCACGCCCACAGGAAAGCGGCTACATGCAGGCTACGTACAAAAAGCATTTTTCACCTTTTATTTTTTGGTATTCTAAATCCGTTCCTGTTTATCATGTGTCATTGGGGCGGGGAATAGCTTTGCAATGTCGCACGTATATCTGTACATTATGTGTTTGTATTTAAATTCAATGGAATATGGCTAACCATATATGTTATGCTAAAACTATGGCTACATTATAGCGCATCAACAGACAGCGTATACTGTTGTTACTGTGAACTCTTGGTAATGATTCAACATTGAATATGTGCGCCAGCGACTGGTCCAATATCGCGAATGTGATTTCTAGGCATCATTCTGAGACAAATTAGAGTCACCACCCTTGTCTTGCATGATGGGAAGCCTTTGAGTGAGCACAAAGTGGACAGGGCATAAACGTTATTGATCATCTGAACAGACAACTCGCTGAGAAAATTCAGAAAAACATAAATATAATCAGTGAAATCCCTGATATGTTAGTTTTGATGGCTAAGCAAAACATGACAACACACATTTGTCCTTAACAATCCAGAATGAACTACTTGAGCTTGCAGCAAACCAAATTCTGAAGTCAGTAGTTACGTATTGTAATAATGCACATTACTTTACCTTCATCACAGATTAGTCAATTGATGTTAGCACCAAGGAACATATTGCAATATGTGTGAGCTTTGGGCACAAGAAACCAGATGATGACAACCGAATGAAGCGCTCAGTTCGTGAAGAATTTCTGTCTTTTGTTCATGCGGATACTAGCACTAAAGCCGATAACCTGGCAACTAAAGTAATTGAATCAATAAATTCGGCGAGCATAATCCAGAAACAAAGGCGTGGATAGGGCTATAACGGAGCACCTTTCATGAGTGAGCATGTTGGTGGTGTTCAAACACCAAAATTCATCAAAGGTATGAATTATACATAATGTTATGGACACTATTACCGAGGTATATGTGCCCTTAAAAACTTTGCAACGAGACTTTTGGAGTTTCAGGAGCAACTAGAGCACGATGTTACTGTCAGAGAAGCAATTCGGAAACAGGTTAAATTGAAGACACTCTGAAAGTCGTTGGGCATCCAGGGCCGACTATTTATTTGTGCTTAGAACAGCTTACCAAGTGATTGTCAAGGCACTACACATAGTTAGCGGTAATGGAGACACCACAGCAAGAGGTTTATAAGTATCCATCGCGAAGTGGGATTTCTTTATTGCTTCAGTGACGTTACAGCACATCTTCGAGTACACACATAAATTGTCTGTTGCACTTCAAAGCTTTGACCTGGATCTAGTTGTGGCCTGAAAGGAAGCCAGACTATGTGATTGCACACTAGAATCAGAGCGCAACGATGAGGCTGTTTTGGACGCATTGTTTGATAAGGCTGCAGGGATTGCTAGCAAGAATGTGGTAAATCCAGCAAAGCCACAAACTCTTTACAATATTGGAAATGATCCCTATACTTAACCTTCTAGGACCATCTAATAACTTTTGCTTTGTTTTTCGGGGAGAATCCACAGGCTGTCTCTTATTCGGCATAGCCTCTATGTTGGAGTAGTTGAGAAATCTCCTCTCCCACCACTCACAAGGGAACAGTATGGAAAGATGGAGCCGAAATACTGCCAGAGTGTTTTACGTCCTTAGCGGGTCTTTAACGTTCCCCTTTATTCTTTTAATAATTCAGTGGAGACGACAGCGCCATTTAACGTGGTCAGCCACTCACAATGTAGTGAGACGAGAAATTAATCTCTGAAACTTTCGACCTCTTGCTGGGATCGAACCTGTGACCCTTGGCACCAAGTGCCGAGGGCTTAACTGCTAGGCCACTGGAGCTCACTGACTCAGAAACTGGTGGACCAATTACCTATATATAGTACATATATATGCAAATACTAGTAGATATATAGTCATAAATTAATTACAAATGAATCAATTCATTTATAACTCCTAAATTATCGCCCGGCCTTAGCCAGGGACGTCCGACACATTGACCTCAGGGTGCTGGATGACCTCGACAACAGAGGCATATATTTTCCAACATGCCTTTTTGATTTGATTTATTTTGTACACTAATGTAAATTTATACATATAATAACATTAAAATACATAGATACATTAAAGTACCAGGATAGCACAGGAAAGTGAAAACACTTATTTCCATTGTGGTCCTGAAAGAAGTTTTGAGGTGTTGCAGTTTCCCGCGATGTATTCACCCAGAGTTTAAATATAGTAAACCCTGTGTTGATTTGGCAGTCTTGCGCTGACATCAACGGAGTTTTCCTTCTCTGACAAGCTTTGATTGTAGCTTGATCATACAAAACACAGTATTGAAAAGCGTAGTTAAATTTATCTCCATGTCTTAGATCAGGAAATAATTTATGATTATCGAAACATTCTTGATATGGAATAGACCGATTCAATTGCCCCGGCGCCACCATGCGGGTGAATTTCACAATACGGTCTCGGGTTAGAAGTCTAACAATCGATGTGTTCCATGGCGATTTAGGAGTTTAGTATCCGATAATTGTCTTACTGAAAAGATGTATTTAGGCTATTTACCAGCTATATTTGGATTTTATTTATAATTCATTAACGGTATGCGATCTCCAAATCATAATTTTGCATTTAATATGAATGGCATACACTTCATCCAATAGATATATGCCACTAAACTAAGTAACCTTCAGCGCGATTTGGATGGCTGTCATGGTCCGGCCTGTCTAGTTCAAACCTATTTTTGTATAACCGTTGCCATCTGACATGATGATGTGAATGGATAAAATCAATGATCGCATAGATTATAATTCAATGGGTGATTCCTATTAGTGTAACATTGATATTTATGCATGATATCTTGTATTGAAAGTGAACTGTTTTATTTTATTTTTATGCAATGTTTACTACATGTAAATGTCAAGGGTGTTAATAGTCTAATGTAGTAAAAAAACATTTATTTAATCTACAAGTACAACTTTTACAGAATATTAGCATACTTAATGATACAAATATATTCTATTCCACGTAGTAACAGTGAAATAAACCTTTTAGGTTTAGGATCAGAATAGAGTATGAGTTGTCTAACAATAATGTTAGTTTATAGCATTATCGACTGTGTTATTATTGAGTGAATACAAACCCTTATTGTCAGGACACCATAACAAACATGGTGTCAGAAGTGGGATTCGTAATATAGATCCAGTGGGTATATGTTTTATTACTATATGTTAATGAACATATTACAAAATAATCGCATCGAAAGCGAAAGATTGTAAATGTCCGTGAAACGTCTCGAAAGTATTTCGCAATAACCACGTGGTCGGATTTCTGGGCACAACCAGGTGGAACAGTCAAATTAGATCTACATTTGCGGAAATTTCATTTTGACTCATCAACATTTGAATGTGGTTACATGAACAAGCAATTGGATATCAGGAATAATATAAATTTCTCATTTTCTGATGGTAAATATTGAATTGAAAATTCTTTGTAATAGAAGTAATTAAGAAGATTAAAATCTGTCAATATGGCGTCGTATATCATTCCACCATCTACTCCTATGTTCATGAGGGGAGATTTATGTGCAAACTGGAAAACATTTAAGCAGGCTTGGGATTACTTTGTTATTGCGCCTTAGAGTAACCTTCTTACATAAATTTAGTATATTATTATTATTATAATTAACTAACAAAGATCTCAGTATTCAAGCTGCTACGTTGGGCAGCATTATGGATCAAGGCGCTGTAAAAGTTATGAACACTCTTACCACACTTACCGAGAATGATAAGAAGAAACCCGCAGAAATATTGAAACGCTTGCGTGAACATTTTATTCCTAAAAGACTTGTTGTGTTTGAACGGTCACAATTCTTAGACTGTAATCACGTCGAACACGAAGGCGTAGATGCTTACGTTGTATGTCTAAGACAACATGCAGAAACCTGTGAACTCGAAGCCCTAGAAGCCGGTCTAATCAGGGATCGTTTGTTAAAAGGTGACAAGAAAACTGCCGATCATTTATATAATGAACGACCAGTTCCTGATTTGGCACGTTGCATTGAGTCACTGCATGCCACCAAGATGTCACGACCACATAAAGAGTAGTTTGGTGATTCCGCTGGTGTAGACAAAATACACAATTCCCGCAAAGGTAGACCAGTGGCCTCTCGTGGAAGATGAGGAAATCACGCCGGGAACCATAGGAACGCTGGGTGTAAAGAAATTAAGCAGTGCAAGTGGTGTGGTGAAACACATGAGTGGGATAGAAACAAGTGTCTTGACTTTTGCGGAAACAAAATCATTTCAGTACAGTTTGTAACGCCACACATACTGATACAGACATACATTCTCGCGAGCCTCGTTATCAACACAGCAACTTTAAGAAAGGCAAGAAAGTTCACCATATAGAACAGGAGTCAGATGACTCCATATACTCCATTCAGCATATACGCAGCACAAAAGCACAGTTAATAGTATCTGTGAAATACCTTGATAATGATGAATCTAAATGTATATCAGTCAAGTCGTAATTCGACTCGGGAACATCATGGAGTGCTATGTCAATTGCTGATCTTTGGAACATTGTTCAGAGGGATAATCCCAGTTTTAAATTACAACCCTTAACAGGCTCCATCAAGCTGTATGAAATGATGATAGTGTTATGAAGCCATTCAGCAGATACAAATTGAAGATAACCAGAGAGGACATGGTTGAGCACTTTCTGAGTTTTGACATTATTTACAAGTCAATATAGCCCATAACTGATGGCGAGACTTGAATACGTTTCGGTTGGATTTCAATGAATGAAGTAAAACATGTGAACACACATACAAGAGACCATATATTTACAGAGTACAAAGATGTGTTTGATGGACTTGGATGTTTGGATGGTGAATACCACATTGATATGGATCCAAGTGTAAGTCCAGTGCAACATGCTCCACGTTGGGTTCCAATACCAACGAAGGAGACCATCAAATCCACGGAAAAACGTGGAATCATCGCAAAGGTCACGACTCTGAGGGACTGGATTAGCAGCTTGATCTAAGGTAAAAAGCCAAACAAGCTTAAAGTGTGCATCGATCCGAAGGATCTGAACAAGGCTATTAAGGGATCTAGATATCATATGCCGACAATTGAGGAAATACTTCCAAAACTCACAAACGCAAAGGTATTCACTTAATTAGACACAAAGGACGGATTCTTTCAGATCAAGCTTGATTGGAAGAGCTCGTACCTGACTAGATTTTGGACACCAGATGAACGTTACAGATATCTCAGAATGCCACAAGGGACATCCAGTGCTCCTGAAGTAAATCAACGCAGACAAAACGAGATATTAGATGGACTTAAGTAGTTGAGGTCATAGCAGATGACATATTGTGCTATGGTAGTGGAGACACCATAGACGAAGCTCTACAGGACCACGATTATTTATGTGGGGTTAAGCACAGGCCAAAGAATTTGACACTATCAAACCAGTACTAAGATACTATGACCTGAACAAAGAAGTCACTATTCAATGTGATGCGTCAGAATCCGGGCTAGGAGCCACACTTTTACAAGCCGGTCAACCAGTTGCATTTGAGTCCAGGACTCTTACACAAACTGCGCAGTAATATGCTCAAATCGAAAACGACTGGCTGGGGGTAGTATTCGCCTGTAACAGGTTTGACCATTATTTACATGGACGTGATGTGATAAAGGTTCAATCAGATCACAAGCCGTTAGTGCTGAATTTCAAGAAGCCAATTCACACAGCGCCAAAGAAGAGACTACAGAGAATGTTACTTCGACTGCAGAAGTATTCACCTGAATTGACACGTTTGAAGGGTTGTGAAATGTATATCGTAGATATGTATTGTCGGGTATATTAACCAACCTACAATAGAAGTGATGAATCATGTGAATAACAAATAAATGATTACAGTCATCAATAGGTGGCCTGAAATGCGCCATGAAACACCATAATGCATTCGCGAGTACTGAACATACAGAGACGAAGTGACTGTTTAGGATGGGATCATATACAAAGGCATGAGTGATAATTCCAAAATCTATGAGGCCACAGATGATCGCTGGGTCTCATTCTTCACACTTAGGAGCTGATACATGTGTACATAGGGCACGTGACGTGATAGTTTGGCCTAGCGTAGCCAGTGATATCAGGGAAAAGGTTCAATCATGTGACATTTGCAATGATTACAAGGGAAACAATCAGAAAGAACCACTTATGACTCACCAGTTACTAGATACCCTTTGGGGAAAGGTTATTCAGGATCTGTTCAGCCTATGTGGAGAGAACTATCTAGTTACAGTAGATTACTACAGTAACTATTTTGAACTAGATCACATACCAGACATAACAGTTGTTATGTATCAAAGCTCATTTCACACAGCATAGAATTGCCGATGTAATATCAGATAATGGACCTCAATTCGGAAGTGAGGAGTACTCACAATTTCAAGGCGAGTGGAGATTTAACCATACTACCAGCTCACCGCTATACAGTCAATCAAATGGGAAGGCGGAAAGTGCTGTGAAGATCGCTAAGAACATTCTCAAGAAATCTAAATCTCAAGATCCACAACTTGCATTATTGGAGTGAAGAAACACACCTGATATATATGATAGCAGTCCAGTTCAGAGGTTTTCAGTAGACAAACTAGGACATTGATACCTACCAGTATGGATTTGTTGAAACCTCAAGTGATTGATGAGGTTAAGGAAACTATTAAATTGAAGAGACAAAAAGCCAAGTCTCAATCTGAAAAATCAGCAAGAACGTTGCCAGAACTTGTCTATGGAGAACCAGTGAGATGACAGCCTCAAAATATAAAGATGCCTTAGAGCAAAGGTTCGTGTGTAGGAAAAGTTGGACCTAGATCATACCTAGTTCAGACGGATTCAGGCTCAATCTACAGGATAAACCAAAGATTTATCAGACAAGACAAGTCTAAACATGAATCTGCACAATTCAATCCAGTAATGGATGTGCCAGACTTGCCCATTATCTCTTAGGATAAGGACATGGAACAACCCCCAGAGGAGTCTATTAAACAGACTACAGTTGATTCCAAAATGACACAACAGCCTAATAAGAATATATCTATTCCAGAGAGATATACTAGATCTGATAGAAAGGACCAAATACTAAATAAATTAAAAGACTTTGTTATTTGAATCAATATAATGAAATATATTTGGTTAATATTTGCATTATGCTTTATAATGATATATGATTGAATTATTTGTGAATTTTGATTGTTAATAATAATAGATAAGCATCTGATCTGTTTTACATTATATTTGAAATAATTGATTTTTGGATGTCAAGCTTTAATCATCAATAGTTTAATCATCATTCCCTGCTAAAACATGATTATGTTAATTTCAATTTGTTCAATGCAATGTCATTAGTTTAAAAGATTGTAAACAAATTGTTATTCCTAAAAGGAGAGATGTTGGTAGGCTTATTATTGAGTAAGTACGGTAATATGCATACGATCTCTATCAGAGAGTTTTGTAAGGAGATTTAGAAGTGGAATAAACTTGGTAGTTCAAAGCATTATCGACTGTGTTATTATTGAGTGAATATAAACGTTTATTGTCAAGATACAATGACAAACAGTACGAGTTGTCTCAGAATGGGGGTATGATTTGTCTAGGTACGGGTTATCCTGGGTAAGGGAGGTCTTGGGTACGGTGCCGAACCGTGTCTGTTTTAAAAAGATATTGCACATGGGAGAGATTCCACAAGACACCGGCCTGTCTTAAAGGGATAGTCCACCTTCATTTCAAATGTTCAGGACTAATGCGTACAGCTATACTCACAAATTTCATAAATGATGTCAAAATGTGTAAACGATCACCCACATATTAAACAATCCAGTTCAAAGTGCTGATCAATCGACTTTTAATGGCCTGCGCGCGTCTCCGAGACCGGGAGCTCCTAAATGCTAACGTCACATGAACGCACCAGTTTGACCGGAAGTCTGTAGAGCCCGTACAAAGCATGTAAACAAGTGTGAGCAAAATATTATTCCAGAACTAAACGGCATTATCTTGTTAAAAATACGTAATGAATGATATATAATCATCTCAGCTTGAGATTATTCAAAATGGCTCAAATATTAATGCTCAAGAGACATTACTTCCGGTCAATGGCGGACGTAATTAACTTTTTCTCCAAAATTATTTGATTATTTTGGTCTTTAGATAACTTATTAGTTATCTGGTACTATACTGATCATCAAGGATAGTCTCAGCCACATCATTGGTATCTGTTCGTATTCGGATCAGCGAGTGGGTCGCCTAAAATCTACGGCCAACTCGACCAATCTTTACTTGTAGACGACGCATCTTGCTTTGGCGTCCATCACCGACCGATTGTCAAACAAGTACAACCAATATCCCCATCAAAGGGGGAAGATAAAGCAAGGACATCATAATTATATACTTTTATGGACCTTAACGAGTGTGAATCGGGAGCAACTTCCAACAATGGGTTCAAGACGAACACCAGGAAGAAAAGTACTAGAAAAGCACCAAATACCTCAACATTGTTAGCTTAGTCTCAACCCTCAGCAACTCCAGTCGAACCTCATGACATGACTTGTGACAACTGCAACACCACCAGCCACAGAACTCTTTTAAAATGTGAATTCTGTGACAAATGGTTTTGTAGCCAGTGCCAGAAATAGAGAGTTTCCTAAGTGAGTGCGATTCTGTCCACTGGTTTTGTTTAACATGTATTACCAAAGCAATTGGAGCTATTACAAATGTTAAATACAAACTGGGCTGAAGCGAAAAACCAGAACAATTCATTAGTCATAGAATCGTGAGAAATGTAGACAAAGCCCTACATCTACTAGATGATAACATGAAAATAATGATAGATGAAACAAAACTCCAGATAAAACAGAGTTATGTGGAGGCAGTTAAAACATCCCCTGCCAGATAAACCAAGAAAATGTATCCATTCAGCCAGTAGGAGACCTCCGTGAGCACTAACAATGTTGTTATTTATGGTATTCCTGAGAGCACCTCAGATGATACTACAATACGAAAAACCATGACGAGATATCGTGTAAAGAGATAGGTGTTGCAGGTTTGGATATCGATCCAGATCTTGTCCTAACAACCAGACTTGGAGCCCAAAAATAGGGGAAGCCTCGCCCACTGAGAGTGATATTAGCAGAGGAGAGTACAAAGAGACAAATCATCAGGACTGCAAAATACTTGGCAGGAAAAAACGATCCCCTACTGATCCAAATCTTCATAAAGAGAAAGATGACACACACACACACATACACACATATATATATATATATATATATATAGAAAGACAGGAGGACCACAAACTGAGAATGGAAGTGAAGAAATGCCAGTGCCAAATGGATAATCAGGCGAAGGAATATTATAAACACCACCAGGACGACAACAATGCAGACTCCTGCCATGACAGAAACCCCAAAAGAGTGGAACAGAAACAAATAAACAAAAATCAATGTACAGTTGCACATAACTACACAGGTATTACATGATTATACACCAACACAGACACCTTGTTAAATAAAAACACGGAATTACGCACCTTGATATCCATGCACCAACCAGATGTTATTAGGTTTACGGAAATTCTACCCAAAAACAATAATGCAAAACTAAACGAAGGATTACCCATATATGTGAAGGACTATTTACGAACAACTAATCTGCACTTAGAAGGTCAAGAACAATTTAAGGAATCTGTTTGATGTGAAATTAATCTTCAGAACAATGATCAACTATTAATCGGAACCATATACAGATCCCTAAACAGTAATGCGTGATGCATATTTGCATCAACATGTGATTATAGAGACATAAGAAACACAAACATGCTGGATCTTAGCATTACAAATGAGAAGGGAATGGCCAGTTAAATGGTACTCTCAGCCCCAATAGGAAAAGGTCACCATGTCTGTATAAAGTTTATGTTCAACTGTTATACACCGGAACAACCAAGCCATAAGCCCAAACTCATATATTACAAAGGGGACTACGATGCCATAAGACATGAAGCAGAAAAGTGGAACTGGTACTCAAATGGTGACTTAAAGAGATCTTCGAATTACTTCAAATATAACTTATCACATTTCATGGACAAACACTTCCCCCAAACCAAACAAAACCAGAGGAATAAAAAGAAGCGGCCAAATTACATGACGAAAAAAGCTGTAGAGAAGGTGAAGGATAAGAATAATATTATGCCAGCAAGAGGAATCAAGCAAAGTGGGCCTGCCGCCAAGCAGAAAAATAGTTGGAAAAGAAAATCCAGAGAGGCGAAGGATAACCCCAAGGCATTTTTAAAATATGAATAATCAAAACTCAAGACTCGAGCTAGAATAGCAGACTTGAAAGAACCGGGCGGGACCCGTCTAACAGCACCAAAAAAGGCAGACCTCTTAAGCGGCATCAAATATCTTGTGCCACGGGTTCATCTACAGTTACAATCAGACATTTGTTATCAAATGGACAGAATAACCCAAACTGCTCCAGCTCTAAACAACCACTACTACAAAAATATGACATTTAGTCCTGATCAATGAACTGTTTAAAGTTAGATAGAATATACCCAGATATGTATAATAGACACATGCATTGACTACTGTAACAGATAACTCAAAATCATCTATCACATCCAACACCAGTAAATCTGTATCCAAGAGATTGGCCTGTTTACATGGTATCTCATCATCATAGAACTTCATGGACTGAAACATAACAACACCTTGTAAAATAATGACTTGAACCAAGTGCATACACAATGTGTAAACACATGATTTCCTTTTTTTTCAAGTTGGTTAAAGAGAAGTATACCAATTAAAGATTTCCTTTTTTTTCAATTTGGTTAAAGAGAAGTATACCAATTAAAGCACATGAGCTGAACATTCAAGTACTAATTCAGGTGCTGGTAATCTTTTTTTGTATTAAGATATGAAATGGGCTGACAAAATTTCATGGGTTTGATGCCTTAAGTAATTATTTAATTAATTTTATAATATCAATTTTCACCATTAATATTTATAAATATTAATTACCATCACAGCTGGCCCTGTCTCCTGTATAGGTCTCCTATCTGTTAATATCTTCCTCTTTGATTTCAGTGGATGCATACGGTGGATTTGGTACATAACAAATAATTGGAATAGCATTCTAGATAAGTTGTCTGGTTCATGAATTCTGTTTCAGTGAAATGCATATCATATACATTCTACAATTAGCATTCAAGTAATTTAAATCTTTCCTCATCATATATCTGAACGACAACAATTAATAACCCATATTTTACTTCTGTCAATATAAAAAATAACAAAATGAATGTTTCTACCACTAGTTGAGGTATTTAATAATTAATTTCATAACATTTAAATTATAAATAGAAGTATCAATTGCTTACGTTTAAAAATAAATTTGGATGCAGGTGATCATGTAAATAATCAGCTACTTATAATTACTGTAATTAGGGAAAAATTATCTGATTATAGTAATGTAATTTTAGAAGTCCAATTATATTATTAACAATAACAAAGTACAATATACCTCCCGCCCATAACATCTTCACTGGCTCCAGTTCATGTAACTGTAAGCTTATGTATATCTTACATACCCATTTTGTGATTAATAGGTTTAATATTGTTCAATAAAATTTAATAAAGTTTTGTCTGAAACAAATATAGATCTTGCTTGGGCCTACTTCAAATTGTTATGCTTATTTTTTAAATATTCTTTATTTTAAAAAAGCCAGATCATATCAAATTTTTACACTAGTTTCAATTTCCTTTCGGGAATATCTTTATTTGTGCATACTTTTTATGTTACTGCAGCCGAAAGCGGCGCAGAATGAACAAGTGCCATGTTAACGAAGGGAACTGTCCGTGACAATTTACCCAAGGCCTCTAGGGCCCTGGTGCTCCTTGAATTCAAAATGGCGCCCCATGTTAAAACGGGAAGTAACACGTCTTGTTATAAAAAAAAGTCTTTGGTAACATGTCTTGTTATAAATAGTCTTTGTAAATAGTCTTTGTTTAAGCTCTCTGTTCATAGGTTCAAATCTGGAAGTGGCGCCGCTTCAATGTTGCTTTTTCCCCCCTACCGGAAGTCAGAGCTGTTTAGTCATGGCGGCCCAATTAAATGCCACTGAGTGGTCGTTCTAGTTTTCTTTTAGGTCAATGAACACCACTGAGTGCTTGGTTTATTTTTTTATAGGTCAATCTGTCTGACGTTCTTACACACAACAACCTTGACATTTCTTGATAGCCAATGGAAACGTTCCCGACAGGTATCGGCCGCCAACGCATATCGGCCGCCTAAGTATAGAACGCTGCAGGACACGTGCAAAGCAGTGCGCGGCAAATCCGCGCACTGCTTCCCCATGTGAATAACAATGAGAACACACTGATCGCCCCCCTATAAACAAAGACTGTTTATATTAAGCTCTCTGCTATAAACTAAGTAAGTGTGAATAACTGTATAAAGTGTGAAGTTTGTGTTTAATAGACCTGTGTATATATGTGACATGCACACACCCATATGGCATATAGAGTCTACCTTTACTAATATTTCAATTACACAGACAACACCCACGTACACTAATATTACAAGTACACAGACAACACCAACATACGTCAAAGATTAAAGACACTCCTAAACATATTGTGCAATATCAAAGTGACTCCCGCTTGAAAAAACGCACCATGTCATAGTGGCTCCCCCATGTGAATAATAATGAGAACACAGGTATCGACCGGCTTAAATATACTAAGTATAGAACGCTGCAGGACACGCGTGATGCAGTGCGCGGCAAAGCCACAGTGGCTCCCCCATGTGAATAACAATGAGAACAGGCGGCCGATATGCGTCGGCGGCCGATACCTGTCTACCCCATGGAAACGGGTAAACATTTAATTTTATTGGGATCGCAAAATACGGAATACGACTCTAGAATTTAGTTTTTTATATCTCGAGTACTAAATGTTATTATTTAAATTATGTTCACTGCTTATTTCCACTTGTAATATTACTTAGCGTCGCTTCCTAATCTTATTATAATGTATACATGTCATATAAAAGATATATAGTATTATAAGTATATACATGTCATGTCATAGACATAGTATCTCATCTCATAGTCTATATATAGTATATGTCTATGATATAGACTAGACTCAGATTTTCTTATTCTTGTAAGTTGTCGATTCTATTTTGGTAATTTGACATATTATTTGTGTATCGTGTAGACTCTATTACATGTATAATCAATTATTATTAGACTATCGACTATCTAGACTAGAGGTTTCACATTCTGCAACGTGTTCATTGACGTTCCCTGGATTAATTATTAAATGTGGTGGAACCGCTTAATTTATTTTAGTTGATTTTGTTCTATATTCTATCGAATGTCATTATGTATATACTTAAATAACAAACCATGGATTAGTAAGTCTAATAAAGAAAAACAATTTGCTGATTAACCATCACCCATGTATATATAATTTTTTACCAAAGTTATCTTATCCACATACCATCCCTTTGAAAAACTGGCAAATTACGTTATTTCTTTAGTTAAAGAACCAAATACATCAGAACTGAACGAAGATAGACACGTAACCCTTCCTCAGTGTCTTTTAAATGTCTCAAGAGAATACTGCCAAATAAATTTAAGTTAGGTGTAGATTCTTACTTGGATAGTCACCAGTTTGCTTATAGGAAAGGACAGTCCATATAGAAGAGGCCACATTATGCTGCATGGTCTATGTATCCTGACATCCATAAAGTACCTCATATTCTAGTTGAAATTGCTACACATAAGAGTGTCTGTTAGTTAATCAAATTTATATTGGACTTCCTAACTGATAGAAGCCAGTATGTGTATATAAATGGAAAATACTCATATACACTAGTAGTCAATATTGGATCATGCCAAGGATGTGTTTTACTGGCAGTATTCTTTATTGTGTACACCAACACGCTTATTACAAAACCTGATAACTGTTCTTTCATTAAATATATATACCAATGACACCACCATCATTGGCCTAATAACAGATAACAATGAAGAGAACTATACAAGAGAAGTTAATTGATATTGTTGTTGACTGCTAAATAAAAAGAAAACTAAGGAACTAATAGTCTACTTCTGAATCCATCAAGATAATGATAAAAAATTGACCATTGCATGATCTGATATGGATGTAGGGAATTGATACAAATATTTAGGAACCAATATAGAAGATAAATTCTTATGGTCACTGATTGCAGGCATAATATACTCCAAATGCCAGCAAAGACTGTATTTCCTCTACCTATTAAGATCTTTTGATATAGACAATACCATTTAGAATGTGTCCTATTCTTTTATTATTCAGAGTGTTGTATAATTCAATATTATCATCTGATGGGCCAGTGCTAAAACCTTTCCACAAGAAACTTTAAATTGGACAAGAAAGAGCGAAATCGAATTGCGTATATCTAACAGCAATGTGCCTCATATAAACAAATATTTAATACAAATATTATTAAGAAAGTCACATGCAACATAGAAGATCAGTCTCATATATTTCACAATCAATATCTCACCATGATTTCAAATAGACTTTGATGAATATCAACCAGAACAGTGCATTATTGATAATTTTTTGTTCCTAACTCAATCCACATATTGAGCCATTTAATGTAATATTATTGTGTAAAAAGCATATAAATATGTAGACAACAAAACAAATTCCCTTTTGGGATTAATAAAGTATCTTATCACTTTAGATAACACACTAACTATATAAATGGAAACATAATGCTTTCTCCTAATCTGAGTAAAAGTTGCTTAGTTTTTATCATGGAACCTCTACTCTGAAAAAAGCCAGTTAGAACTTGATTTATTATGTCCAAGTATACTACAGACAGAACACTACTGTAGATAAAGTGCTAAGTTAATTAGCCACACACAATTAATACTTCACTTATTTAGTTTCTTTTGGAATATATTGTTTTATTATATATAGAGCACTGATTTGTTTAATTTTTCAGACACACCAGTGACAAAATGAAGATCACTTCAGTACCTTCTGCAGAAGCAGATCAGCCACATTCAGTAGAAGAGAAAAAGGAGAAAAAAGACATATCTGAAATATTAAAAGATGTACAAACCTATATAGAAGAGCTGGATCACACAGAAGACTTTTGTTCTGAACGATGTCATACCATTTTGAAAACTATCTCAAAGTTCTACTGGGGCTACAATGAAAAAAGAAAAGATATTGGAGACAAACTTGCTGAATTGAGATATCCTAGTAAGTCACATAATAATTTTGTAAAATTCTTAATTTATGAATAGTATATTATTAAGATCACATTATTAAATAAGCACTTGATCATACATTTTTTTAGGTTAAAGTTATAATTTATGTTCATAATGTTCACTTTATAAACACATTTCTCTCTAAGGTCAACTAGTGAAGATGTTAAGGATCTATAACCGTGAAGGCGTTTTCAAACATGATAATGTTTGGTTTCCCACCTATTATTGTTTGAATATTATATGGAATTTCACTGATGTTTCCTCAGAACTGTGTAAAGTAAGCTTACTTTACTTTTTGATACCTTAAGTATTGTCCTGCATTTTGTATGAGTTTATTTCTGACTTTAGCATATGCACTTAATAGATAATAATAGTAACACAAGAAATGTTTTGTTATGTCATTTTTTTTAAATGCTTCACAGTTATATATATGGGTTAAGATGTCAATTATTTGATAGAGTTTTGGTAAAACATATTATTTTCACCTTTACTGAATACTGATTTTTAGCTCTTTTTTGTGGATTCAGACCAATCAATCAATTGAAAAGAATGTTTATTGATAAATTTTAGTGATTTTGCCAAATTCATTGTGTTGAAACCTTTTAATTCTTTTATTTATATTTGTTTTTCTTGTGTTCCTTATGAATATCTAGTACTACATGACTTATGCTTCAGATTTGATTGATTTTTAGTGAACTCTTTTATCCCAGGAATTACATATGGATCTAAAAAGTGTTTGGTTGTATGAATAATTTATTGATACTAGATAGAACAAAATATTAAGGAAATGCAATTTAAATTTTTAACTCTTTTGGGTAATCTTATAATCCTTTTAAAAATATTTTATTGGTAAAACATCTGCCCTCATTTTGGCATTTTCAGGAGTTAGTCTTGAATGGAATTGTAGAAATTGTTGGTTCCAACATATCCCATGAACCATATCTGGAAAACCAAACCAGTCAGGTATTGATAAATAAATTCTCATCTGTGATTCATCTGAATTCTATTAAAATTAAAAAATAACTGTGTTAGGTTTTCATTCTGATATGTCTATTACTTGTTTGATATTTGTTTGATAATCGGCATTATTTGTTGACATTCTAAATGTATTATGAGGATGTCTTATAATTAACATGAAATATTACTATAATTATAGATATTATGTTATTTTTAACTTAAGTTAATAATGTTCATATTCAGAATGTTGGCTTCCTCTTGAAGTCATCACTGAGCATCCTTCACAATCTTACAAAGTCAACAAGAGAATTACCAGAATTTGAGAAGGCATTTGACAGAGCAAAAGTCAAAGAGGTAATACACATTCACAATGATCTTTCTGAAGATAACTAGATGGAAAAGTGCAGGCAATCACACACACACACACACACACACACACACACACACACACACACACACACACACACACACACACACACACACACAATCATCTTTAGTTATTTCATCTTGTTGGTAAATCTTTCTTCCAGACTTTACTGATAAACTTTTTAACATCAGAGAATGCCTTCTTCAAATGTGTTGCCACAATGATTATGACATCCATCATTACTGAAGAAGAGAATAAGATGCTAGAAGATACAGGTTAGACTTTTAAAAATGTCTTGTGTAAATATGTCTATAAATGGGAATACGGCAGTGATAAGATATCAAAACTTGCTGTGGTTAAAGGAACTGTTTACTTTCATTTCAGGTTCTCAGAACAATTACAAATATCTTCATACAAGTTAGAAATAATGTTGAAATATGAACATAATCAATCACTGATTAATAAATGTGATTTAAAGTGCTGGAGAATTGATTTTTCGTTCATCTGTGAGTGATGAAATTTTGAAGCCAGATACATATCAGATGGTTCTAAAGTCTGATGTCACTAAATACAAGTCATTTGTATGGCTAGGTTATAACACTAAACAGAATTAGTGTGTGAACTCTTACGGCACAGCAGTTAGCATATCGAGGTACAAACCTTCAGATCAAGGTTCAATTCATATCAAAATACTTGTATTTGTGGGATATTTCCCTGGAAAGTCATCCCACAGATGTATCTTCCAGATATGAGAGGTGCTGAGGTTAACCAAACCATTTACTCATTGTGTTTTGTTGTTAATCAATTGTGTACTGAAAGCAGCAGCTGAGAGAAGACACAGTTTCATATAATGTGATGTCATTTGTTAGCTTGATACAATTTGAAACTATACTTTCTTAAGTCTTAGTTAACAATTTCTTTATACAGTGTCAACTGTCATATATAATGTTTTTTAAATATAAGTAATAATTTGGTTAATTTAATTAGCTGTATTTATTTCAGTATCTGTGGTAGATAGATAATTTATTGACATAAATATATACATGGTGAGATATCGAGATGCAATGTTAGATAATATTATTATGGCTGATATAAATTCAATATTAGTCTGCAATGTTCTGTATTGTGCTGAAACAATTCTGACAAATTGCTGAAGTTTTCCAGTTGAAATCTTAGTCTAAGGTGCTGAGATCTGGGACATGACAATAGAACTTGGTGTTCACTTTGGATACCTGTATTACATGTGAAAGTTCTTAGTACATAAGTAATGAGTGTAAACTTAGCAATAAACAAGTCTGAATCAACTAAACACAAGTTTTATCCAAAACCAAATAACAATGGCATGATTTTATGTTTTAACCAAAACTTACTATCTTGATGGTATGGTCATTGTTTTTTTTATATGGAATTTAGGTTCACTTTATTTGCCAAATAATTAAACTATTTAAACACAGAAACTTCACATTTCAGGAGCCATTCCCTTTATTGTTTCTAATCTAAAGTCAGCTATCCACACTGGCTTGAAGAGACGCAGTCGAGGTTTTTCAACCATAGAACTAGTTGATTGTTTGAGTCACATGGCTGTAAATGACAAAAATAAAGATACAGTGAGTTGAGTAGTATTAGGCTGTTGGTTTCTGGAAATTATACCATGCTGCACACATATGCATACAGAGAGAGAGAGAGAGAGAGAGAGAGAATATTTCCACCCATCTTGTTACAGAGAACTGTTTCTTTGATATATATATATATATATATATATATATATATATATATATATACACCCAGATTGTAGAAGAGGGAGCCTTAGCTGAATTTGTCAACATGATGGAGTACTCTGATCCTGATGAGAACGCAGTAGCTGCTCGTACTGTGTGGGTCCTTAGCTTTAAGAAAGATATCAGAGAGAAAATAAAGGCTGAGAAAGGCTTACTGGAGGCTTTAAACAAACTGAAAGACAGCCAGGATAAGAACACAAGAACATCTGCTGAAGGCGCATTGTGGACAATAAATGAGAAACAGTATGAAAGGAAGGATGACGTGGGTTAGTATATTCTTTGATGTGTATTTGTTTGCTTATATTTGAACAGATCATAAATGCATATATATATATATATATATATATATATATATATATATATATATTAATTAAGTCTGTATAATCAGGTAATATGCATATTGCCTGAAATTTTCAAGTAATCTGTATTAAATCTCAGCAATAGACAAATTACCTGAATATTTTAGTGATGTGGAATAAGGCACTGGCAGAGAGAATCTCAAACCTGAATTCAAATTATATTATAGATGATTCATCAGGGGACTAAATCTAGAGAATTGACTTTTCATGCTGAGACATATGTAATGTCTCACCATTCCTTTGTGTGTGTGTGTGTGTGTGTGTGTGTTTATATAATCTGTTGAGTGGTAATACACCAAGTAATATCAGCCTGGAGTGGATGGAACTAGCTTTTTGATTTTGTTCTTATTTAAACTACTATTATTCCATAAACACAGTTATTGACTAACTGCCACCTTTCAATTGAGAAACATTTTACATTTGTTTTTAAATTAATTGGCTAATTATTAATTTCAGGTGTTACATCCAAGAAACATGTGTTCATTAGTTATGATTGGGGCAATCAGTCAATGGTTAAAAGAATTAACAGACAACTAAAAGTAAGTGCTATCTTTATCAATTAGTTGTCGCCTGCCTATAATGTCTAATATTTAACATATTTATGGATCAAAGTTTAATGTCATATTTTTAAATTGATACATAAAGATAATGTTTATCTATTATTGAAGTGATATATATGAGACTGTGTGATCTGGATTTATTTCTTTAGGAAGCTGGTTATAGGACTTGGGTAGATTTTGAACAGATGAGTGGATCTACATTGGAAGCGATGAGTGAGGCAGTCGAGAATGCTGCTGTTGTTTTGATATGCTTATCAGAGAGGTACAAACAGAGTCCAAACTGTAGAACAGGTATGAATATTAAGGAGTATTTGATGAATCTCCATAAAATATATTCTCTGACAGATTTGGAGATGTACAGTTCACATTTAAGTTTGTTGAATGTGAACTGTGGTACAGAGCGTTTGATAGTTGTATGTCATCATGATAATGTAGCACACATTTTGTAGATTGACTTAAAAGTAAAAATCCCATATTGTTTTGTAAATAAATATATCACCAGAGTAACAAAGTCCATACAGTAACCTAATAATTCTGTATGGGTTCTTGATAAATAGAACCAATAGACAGCTCAATT
>JAODUP010001959.1:0-20127 GCA_025642065.1 Paralvinella palmiformis | reverse complement strand
GTGAAAATAAATATCTAGTCAACCGTGTTATATGAATCATTGTTAGGTTATCCAGACACGAGACAGCCCAAGTTTTGTATATATATATATATATATATATATATATATATATATATATATATATATCAATGTATATTTCGATTTGTGGTACAAATTAACTTATAACAAAATTGTGTCTATTGTGTTGCCTATCCATTTACCTTTCAATTATTCCGCTCTCCATTGACGCCCACCCAATATCCTCTTAATAACACTTGCGCTTGTTCGGCCATTCCAGACACAACACCTTAGTCCATGGGATCTTGATAACAATAATCCCACTTTATCTTAACTCCTTTCTCCGTTCCTGTTGTCCATGCGATAATCGTGATATTTTATTTCCAAAGAAGTAGAGATACATGTGACTACAAAATAAATCGTCCTCTTTCTCTGATATATTCCAGACACGATCCAGGAGAAATCTTGCTATGTTTAGGTGTAAATGTTATGAGCTTTATTGGCCTAGTTGGTGGCAGTATTGTTGTGACAAATGTAGGAAATGTTGATCAATCATAAACCTTTATTGAGAAATATAGACATGGGATTATGCCAAACTGGGTAGATGACTTATGGGATAGTGAACGGTGGGTATGTTTGGCTTAGGAAACGGCTGTGCGTTTGTGTATGTGTGTGTGTGCGTGTTTCTGTGCGCATGTGTGGGGGATTGCTTAGTTAAGCCATGGAAACTTACGGTAAGAACATTTACAGAACAAATCTGTCAGTACCGGGAACGTTTGTTTTATTTGGAATTAGTCCTTTCCTATTTATGTTCAATGTTTGTTAATAGTATGTTATTATAATATTATTAATCATTTAGAAGACACACCTATTTGACTATAACATTATAAGTACTTTATAGATGAAGCCATGCATCTCAGCCAAATATTGACATTAGGCTGTTGTGTCAATTTGTTTGCGCGCGCAGAGGCCTTGCATCGCTAATGTCAGGAGTGACCAATCAAAATATGTACAATATGCCTTTAGATTATGTTATAAGTTTCCAATCAAAGTGGCTATTTCGTATTCACTAAAAGCTAAAAGGACATAACTAAATTAATGTCTCATGTCACAATATTATACTAAATAATGAAGTTCCAATCATCGTGGCGAACTGAAGTGTCTGAGTGATAAACACTTTCATCTTTGAATATATATATATATATATGTGTGTGTGTGTGTGTGTGTGTGTGTGTGTGTGTATCATATCTATATATAGTCATATATTATATATATATATATATATATATATATATATATATATATATATATATATATATATATATATATACTATATATATATATATATGTGTGTGTTCTATTTATATATTTATATATTATATATATATATATATATATATATATATATATATATATATATATATATATATATATATATATATGTGTGTGTGTATCATATCTATATATATTTCATATATATATATATATATATATATATATATATATATATATATATTATGTGAGAAACGAGAGTAGTGAGTGTTCACTATATCAAACAAATTATGAAGAATTGTAAAATTAAAACATTTGTCTTCGTCACTAAACCCATATCCTCGAAATACATGTTTTCAACATTTTATAATACTTAGGTTGTTGTTTCCCTAATTGTCCTTCATCGCTGGACCTATTCCGGTTGTAATACGTAATATAACACGTACGATATGAACTCAGAACTGGCAATATCTGATTAATCATTTCTATATGTACTCCTCACTTCTAACATTATTGCTGTTACAATATTCATAAATTTGCTCAAATGTATGTTATTTACATATGTGTTATAGTTGGGATAATGTTCTGGATTTATCACTTCCATAGCAAATTATCAAGGAATTTTATATAACCATTGTTTATAACCTGTTGAGATTTGTGGATTTGAAACATATATTTCGTAATTAATAATGTTTTGATGAATACCTTGAAATGTAGTTATGCTAATTTATCATTTCCATAATTTGTTAACTTTCTCCATACAAGCCTTCATAAATGCAGGTAATAATGTGTAACTGATTTTACTAGAGTATTTAATAAATTAATATTTCATAAATACTACACAATAAAAAAGAATCACATAGGTAATAACTTGATGACATGAGAAGCATCACTAGTTCAAACCATATATCGTCAGTCTTAACAATAAATAACATTATAAAGCTAACAAGGTAAAAACATAGCCAAATATTGATGTTTTGTATTTTAGAGATGTGAATAAGAGAGTAGGATATTATGCTTCACTATATCCACATTACCCATGGCGAGAATTGAGGTATGATGATATTAGACATAGCCCGTTCCTGTTGAAGTGGGAATTTGTAAAACAAGCTGAATTAATGTAATACTTTAAAGAGCCACCAATTAATGATATTAATCTAAGCGTTACTACTAATATCATTATGTTTTATGGCTCAGACTGTCATGAAATCAGGGTTTGATTATAGTGAATGTGTATTATCTGGAAATTGAAGCTTTATTACGTCATCCCGATGGGTCAATTTCTTATAATACTAATATATATTATGTCAATTACATTAAGAATCGAGATTTCTCATTCCTCGCGATTGCATGGGTTATTTAATAAAGAGCAGGTCAGAGGTGGATTTACTATGTTCCAATACGTACTCTATAACTTCGGAGACATTAATCATTTAACAAAAATTGTTCTTCACAGTTCGCCGATATAGATACTGAATTCAGTTCATTCATTTCCCTGCATGCACGTTGAATAATTATCATCATAATAATATAAATTGCAAATTTGTATCTGTGCTCAAAATCTTTAAATACTATATGTTTTCATATGTTTTAATCTGCTAGTCATCATGTATGGCAACTTTTCGTCATCAACAATGATCAGATTGAAAGGAAATTTTGGAACGATAAGCGGTCTGAAAAGATTAATTTTCAAAAGGTCATGGAAAGAAACTATGCTATTTGATGACTTAACATGTTCGAGGGTAATTTTTAAAGGGTTTAACCCTGGCACCAGAAAATAAGTGAAATCAAATGAACGGAGCTATATGGACTTGGGTGCTAAAGAAAGTATGGAAAATAGATATTAAGGTTCTCCAGAAGAAAGTGTTTGATGGGCAATAGTGTAGAGTTAGAAAATGATGTCAGATTGAACAGGGAGCTAGTGAAAATATTTCATAAGTGATGCAGAATGAGAAAACCGTTAAGACTCTGTGACAACCATAGCTAAGCAGTTCCGAACACACTGAAGCTTCTGAATATCCTGAGATGCAATGTTATAAAGAAGATAGTTAGAGTAGTCAAGCCTACGAGTATTGAGTTGTGTAGCAATGGATTTGGCGACTTAAAGAGAAACATAGCGACGAATACGGCGAAGGTCACTAATATGATTTCACAAACTATGGAAGTCTGCGAACAATATTCCTTTGCACAAAACACATGTTCGGTCAGTATTAACTAGTTACCGACTTGTCTCTTTTTTGTTCAGTACAGTTGGTAAAGTGATGGAAAAAACTATTTTCAAGATACTGTTTGATTATTTTATGGAAACGTTTTCAATTTATCTTTGGCAATCTGGGTTTCTCCCAGGTGTTTCAACCGTAACTCACATGATTGAAATGTATTACACTTGTTCTAAGGTGGCAGAAAATAGAAAATAAATTATAATTGTGTTATGCGACATCAGTAAGGCATTTGGCAGGATGTCGTATACGTTAGAAAAGGAAGTATAACCAATGGTGCCTTATTCTAGCTCAAACCATTTTCTCCAAGACCAATATCAACGTGTCGGCATCAATGGTCAGAAATCCAACTATTCTGAAAAACAAACATTAGACAGGGTATTACATTTTGAGTGTACGTTCAAACGACAGGATACGGCATATCTAATAACTTAGGTTTGAATAATAGATTAGAAATAGGTCTATAACTGTTTAGGTCATTGGCTAGTAAAAATAGGATTTCTTAAGAATAGGAATTATATGGACATGTTTAAATGAGAAAGGATCACTCCGGAACTTAGTGATTAATGTATTATCTTAGTAATTGGAACAATTAGCGTGTGAAGATAATAGTTTAGCAGAGATGTAGGGATAAGATCAAGTTCAACGGACTTATTAGGGGGTGATAAAATCAGTTTATAAACTTCAGTAAGTGAGGCTGGTTTAAACACTGTGTAAACATGGTGGACAACTGGAAAGTAAGGACAAGGCACGAATTCGGGTGAGCTTATCCTTTATATGTTTTGAAAAAGAATTGCAGAGTTAATTAGTTAAATCATGAGCGGGCAGAGTAACATAAACTTTTCCTTGGATAGTTTCTATTTATACAGTTCCAGAATTCACGAGCATTGTCAGAGTTGTTGGAAATCATGTTCCTATAAAAGTCAGATTTAGCTTTATTCATAAGTCTAGTGCAGAAATGGCACTGTTTAGTATATATATCTAGATCTCTTAAGGTGTGTGCATGATTTCATCGATATACGAACAGGTCGAAAGGTCAATGCAGAGAGCCTTGAAACTAGAATTGTTCAGTACAGAATGACAATTTAATTTTAGTTGTTACCAGAAAGCCAACACAACCTTCACGTCTAGACTGACGTGGTTGGAGGTATAAAGAGTAGTCGGGGCAGATATCAGAAATACAAGAGGTTGCCTCAGTGATGGTGAGAATATCCAATTTCTTAGATATTACCAAGTCTAAGCTACTGACTGATTTATTATGGACGTAGCTGGTAGCCACATGGATATTTTGCATGATAAGATGGCCTGGATTCATATGAATGTCACCTGCTAGTAGTATACACATCACAAATTATTACAATATATAGTTATATATATATAAGACTATGAGGAGGTGATAAAGTTATTTATCTGCCGTAACTATTAGACTTTAACTATTCGAAATAGGACCAGACATATAATAAGCTAAGATACAGTTTTTTTTAAGACAAGTTTGACATCAACATAGGGTAACAGTACATGTTTATGTCTAGTTATAAACGATTTGTGTAGGGTTAGGGAACATGACAAGTTGAATGCGATGTGAAGATAAGAGAGGTAATATGCCATGGTTCAGTGTGAAAACAACTAGAACCCTGCTGGAAATAGAAAACCAAATGGGAAAACAAAAAAAAAGCATTGAGAAAACAACTTGAACAATAATTTAAAACAAACTCGAACAAGAAACAGTTAGAACACTTCTAGCTATTGCTTTCGTAGCTATGAACTACTTGAAAAGACATACATCGAATATAGACTCTACTGGCGACACTACCAATATGTAAACACATTTTAATATTATATTATGGGTGGAGTAGAGAAAAAGCAGGAAACGATTTGGTAGAGATAAGAACGACTACGTAATAGTTTAGATTTTAACTAAACACTATTATGACACTGAAGAAAATGAATTTTTCAAGCCACAAATAGCAACAACAAAAGCCAGGTAAACCAGGAGTGACCACTTCACCCTTTATCGTCCACAAATTCGGAAACATTGGAGCCACGGTATGCTTTATATTTAATACATTATAGTACGCATAATAGATCAAATAAGCATACATCGGTGAAATATTGGGGTAAATAAACATGTGTCAGTTGAATAATACTGAAATATGGACACGCACATGCATACACGCACATCCACTCTCACACAGACACATACAGATACAACCGTACAAACACATGGAATTGTTCAGCTTAAATTGTTGCATGATGAAATATTCCTCAGATATGTATTACCCTTATCAAGGAGAAGAAAAGCACCCTTCAGTATTCCTTTGGCGTTGCCTGTCATTATACAGATCCTTTGAGATGGCGTAATAGTAAATAATAGAGACACCTAATCGACCGTCTTCTGCGGAATTTATAATAACGTGTGTGGGAAAAATAAAGCGCATTTAATTTCCAAGATTTTGTAATTAATATTTTCTGAAGGGCTACGCGGATAAATGCAATAATGTCATGATATATTGCATTATTGCAATAGCAAAGAACCATAACTGAGTAAAACATTGTATTTAAATATCGTATTTAAATATTTAATGTGAACGAAAATTAATTTTAGTTAATAACTGGCATTTCAGAATCAGAGGACGTTATTGATTTCTTAATTATTAAAGCTATGACAAAGCGATAAGCCATTGATGGAAACAAAACCCAACTTAGTTATGATAAATGTCTTCACCGTGATTTGAAAGACTAATACGCCCTGAGCAGTTATAATGGAGATAAAATAGAATTATTAATATTAGGCTTTGTGTGGTTCGTTGCAGGTTTTATTAATGCATATTCACGGTTGATTCAATATGGAAATGAGATATTCGCTCAGATTACTTTTATTATATTAATTAGTGAAACATCCAGTGCATCGACCAATTAACGGTTCTGCGCAAGATAGCTGTTGGCAAGTAAGAACATTTGTTTGTTGTGCGTTCGAAATTTTAATACTTTTCTGCACGAAATATTTGTCTTGAGAAACTATCAAGCAAAAGAACACACGCATACTTTATATAGTTTGATGTTCTTTTGAAGATATCTTGTGAAGAAAAATAGTCAGGTTTTGCCAAAGATCATTTGATGTAGACAACGTATTTTAACGCTTAATATAAACCTATACATTAGAATACAGTATAACATCTCTACTGCGGTCGCAATGCATATACTAATTAGTGAATAAGTCATAAATGTTAATATCTTTCCTGTGCTTATATGACAGTTTCCTTAGAAGTAACAATAACAGTAATAATTTAATATATAAATATATATATATATATATATATATATATATATATATATATATATATATATATATATATATATATATAACAAATCAGATATTTTGTGAGTTTATCATTACAGAAACTAATTTCTTCACAGTTTCATATCTTATTTGATAATAAATAATATAAATTACGCTCCACACATTGCTACCGATCTATATGGATGATACTTTGGTTTAGGTTTCAGACACTGACAGACAAAGAAAACAATAAATGCATCCCTGATTTTATACACAATTACTGAATAAAGGGAATACTACGAGTTATAAACATGATCATGTGTTCAATTATAAAAGATTGGCTAATAATAAGTGATGATACTATTTATTTTTAAGTTATCTTGATCTTTGTCTTTGTCATCTCTAGATATATCAGATTTCCCGATATAATCGCATTATTTATTTTCATCAATATAAAACTGCACAAGTAATGTAGAGTAACCGTGAGCAATTATGCTCAAAGATAAAGTCTATTAATCTCACCTTATGGTGGATAATTAATTAAAAAAGACTCAGGGACATTCATCCATGAATAAGCCAAACATTATCCGAAATTAATCTTTGTTAGATGAGGGCGGACTTTCATACCGGGCAAATTCAATTTCCCATTTCCTCTTCTGACATACTAACCAAAGCTTCCGAACCAGTCCGACCAAACGGTGAGTTTAGGCTTCAGTTGCGCTAGTAACATATTAGATTAGAAGTCAGTTCGTTGATTACAAGTGACAAGATGTATGTCATGTTCCAAAGCATTCTATATATTCCAGTCAGTCATCTATCACCGATGTTCTACACCACTAGCTCGCTTCTGTAGCCATGTAGGAGGTTGTGGTTCGCACGATAATCGCCAAAACATGTTTAAATATACCAGTGAAGCGGAATATTAAGAACAAACGAGGAACGTGACTATAATTTTGCAATACACCGGGTGACAAAATACATAACTTAGGTCTTAGATTGTCGTGTTTAATGTACCAAGTGTACATGTTATTATGACACTTTCGTTCATATAATGCCGATTATTATTTACGCAAATGTCTTATACGCGCGTATGTATGAATGTATGTGTGTGTGTGTGCATTTTAGTTGGTTGGAATAAGGTAATGGCAAACAAAATTAAATCAATAAAATCATGAATACAAACATTTACTAGGTTAAAATGATTTACTAGGTGACTCAATCAGAGAAACGTCTTTTCGTGCTGACATGTCTGGTAGCTCCCAAGTCTCTGGGCTTTTAAGCAACACATTTCTATAAAGGAACACCTACGGTCGTGCGGTCTCACATCAACACACTCAAGTTATATCACTACAATTTTCTTTTTATATTAATGCATTACTAAACAGCCCTATTTATGTATATGTTTCGGCTCTGTATCTATTTTCAAGTAAATTGTTTACTATAGTTATCAATCACTGTCAATGTCAGTTCCTGTAACGGGCAGGGCTTACACAGTGACTACAATTAAATCGAATCATTTCAGTCGTATTAGACAATAACAAATTATGGTAAAACAGATCGTCGTACGATCATACACTGTGCATTGTTAAGACAATAGATTAACCTTTTCTACGCAGACTTAATGTCTGGTATTCTAGCCTCATGTGTATACAAATTGTTCTTAGCTGTGTTACTCACGAGCAGATTAAACCTTGCCTTGACTGTCATAAAATAGGCTTGATATAACTGAAGTTAGAACAGATAATATTATTTTGGTATACTACTTTAACTGCACATTTGTTTCTGATGTCTTGACTGTTAATACGTAAATATGTACTTACATTTTCTTATCTAAAGTGTGTGTATATGTGTGTTGTTGGGAGATGAATATTCAATAGAATATGAGGATTGTGCTATTTCAGTAAGATAATAAACAAAGGAAATATACGTTAAGTTTGAAACTATACTGTTCAGCAATTAAATGAATTAAAATTCGACTTTTTCTTTGTGAATGCTCAATAGCCACCACCCACTCATTCCATTTCACTAACATAAATGGTTTTACACATTCACACATTGCCGTGAAAGGATTATTTATATGGGTTTATTTTTGGACGTTTTTATAATATGTCTGTACTATAGAGGAACGATATAGTGAAAGAAAAAGGCATCATATGATTATCTGAAATGTTAACAATGGGTGCCTCCTATTGAGCATTATGGTTCTAAATGTTAAGTATTATTTTGCTGTGTATATAAGAAACAGTTTCATCTGAACATTTGCCACCCGATGTAGATATGAACGGGACATATGTTCTCATGGCAATAAATCCCACAAACTGGTATTCGAGTGGGATCCTAGCCCACAGCTTTGATGATTCCTGGTCACCGTCCTAATCACTCTTCCATGGTTATATCCATAGATGAAAAGAAAATGCTGGTAATTAATGGTTTCAGTAATTCCGTAACTGTCGGGAGGTAATAGTTTTCGTTAACATCATAGTTAAATTAGGACGTTAAATACAAGATGCAAATATATGTGACGTACACCAGTGACTAAATAAGCAGAGTCAATGATAGATGGTGGATTAAGCATGTTGAGCCTGCCCTTTCATCCAGGTATTCCTCCAACCTTCATTGGTTCTCATGGGTAATTTGTCATTTCTTGTAATTCGTCTTGTTAGTTGATCCATAACACTAACGTTGTTGAATGCTCTGATGTGACTCGTCGCAGGTGATGCATTAAAACAAAATAGAAAATCATTTTATTGTTAGGATTCACAATGATAACAGGTCCTGTCAGACGTTATACCGTAGCATCGCACATACATGTTATGGCAAAGCGGCATATTGCAAGTTTCTTTCTAACACTTGATATGTGTATGAAGTCAAATTACACACATATGCGAGCATAATTACCTGTATGAATGCGTGAATAAGTGTGAACATTAATATGTCTTACAGACATATCAATGTTCACAATGTCTGTTCATCTAATTCTCTCCCTCTTTCTTTTTAAACACATGTTTTAATTGTGTCCTTTGATATTTTAGCAGGTTACGTAAGTGCCAGCCTAAACAATGCGTATATTCCATTTTTATCAATATTTATAGCTAAGTATTACTTTACCACATTCTAGAATCTTTTTATACGATTGCTGGAATATTTAGGTTATATAACTAATGTGACTTTTATTCTCCCTGTCGACCCGTCCCATAAAGCCCAGGAAACATTCAACCCCCCCCCCCCGCACCGTCTTTGAATATGCTGATATTGACATATACTACTGTTTCACTAATCCAGCCACGGCGCCTGGCTCCATAGTATGCCGACAGCAATAATCCCTACTCCTTCTCCAACCTTTCGACCGCTGGTATCGCTTTGGCGAAAATCGTTGTATTTTATTTCCTTAGAAGTGTAGATACCCGTGACTACATCACCAATTGCCATATATATCTGAGATTCTCCTGAAATAAACAAGGATTGATCGGGGTAGGTTTAGGTGTAAATTTTATGTCAGCTTTATTGGTCTGGCTGGCCGCCATGGGGGTTGTCACGCCGGTTAGGAGACTGGAACGGCCATAACATCACAATGCTTGATAACCACTAACAACACTATAGCTTCCTTCTCGATAGTGGAATTTTTCCTCTTGTGTTTGTTACATATATTTTAGAGGTATGCACCTGTATGCATAACACCTTCTTGATCCTTCCGACATAGCATGGTCCAAATTGCTCTATCAGGTGCATTGACAAATACAATAAATGGTTGATACACATCAGCAACAATCAAGACTGTCTAATTACTGTAACCGTTCAACAGGCTTACCCCTAGAGTTGCATACATCATCGTCGCTCTCTCGGCTACGGTAAGCTGTCAATATCCTTTTGACAAATACAACTTACTTACCCAATGTGTCATTACCAATCTAAACAAGAGTCGTCCATTTTATGTATTGGATGTGAATTATTCCTACTCGCAAGATTAACGTTGCGATAATCCACACAGAATCTTCAATTATTTGAGTTAGCCTTCGGAATTAACACAATGGACGAATTACATTCACTTTGTCTTTGCTGATATAATTTCACCAATCTTCACATCCAAAGATATAGGCGTTGCCATATCGTGGAATAAAAATGTTTCATTATATTCATATACATTCTTATCTACAACGTAATGTCCCATTTACCTAGTTTCTATTAGCTGACCTGTCACATTAAAAATGGAATTATCACTTTTAACCATTTTGCAAATACTGTACATAATGTACCTTTGGGAATAACTTGAATGGTATATTTTACATTGAATATATATTTCCGTCGGAGAGCCACCATTTTCATATTAACGAAGCATATTTTACGGGTAAATCATCATATCTGATAAAGTAATTTAAGCTCAACATCTCCGTAGCAATCATAACTAAAGAATTAGAAGATACAAATTTACATCAACAACTGGTAGAAAAATTATCAACATCAATCATATCCCAAGCGAAGAATGAGACACATATTTTGTCTTTGATCCGTTAAGTTAAAGTCCTAATAACATCATAACTATCAAACAAGACTGGATATATATTATCAAACTTAGTAGTCACCTAATTATCAGACAAGTAATTTCCCAACACCACGTTACTTTATTGTATAGGGCGCTGAGGATCAATTCCAATTGATACATATCCAAAATTAGGTTCGAATATTTACATAATCTGTCTTTGTGGACAATTGATGAAACGAATGACGAGATACTCAACTGACTAGTTACTCACGATACTATTTGCAACATACCCAAACCTCTGCTAAACAGTATGAACAATTAACCACAATAAATATTCGACAACCAAGATCATGAGAACAAAACACTGAAGCATCTGTCTGAGAATCAATAATACTGTTTTTATAGCTATCAAGAAAATCAGCAGCATATGCGTTAAAACAAAAATCAGATATTTGAATAACAGAAACAGGTTTATTGCCTACCAGTTTGTTCATCAGGTCTCAGCAGGTAGACGAAAAACAAGCTTCACAGTGATAATAACTGCATTGGACTCCCTTCAAGGAGCTCGACACTTTGTAACGTTTACTAGCAGATACTACCAGTATTTGTATATGACTTATCAGGATTTATATATTGCTATTTGCAATATATATGTTTCTGTTTTTTTTAAAATAAATTGTGACCTTCTTTCAAACCTTTTATAAAAGGTACACTTATGTTTTAGGACGTAGTAATCAGTTTCCATTGATGTAGCGACCAAAGTTTGATATTGCGCTCAGTTAGATATGTTCTGATATCTGTATTATTTAATGTTTTAATTCCTCCAGTTATATTGACTGGCTAAACCTTCAAACTTAAACCACCCACAGAAGCCACGCAGCATGCAAACATTTTGTTTTGTATTGGGCAAACTCAATAAATAAATGACCCTTTGTTTCAACTGCATTACGTTTCTCCAAATGAATGATGACAAAGGCAATTACTTTAAATGCATATTTCGCCGAAGATAGAAGCTCATCCATATCAATTAATTCAGAAACAGCCTGTTCCGTAAAAACAGGCTTCCTGGTACGACTCTCACACTCAAATATAAGGTTATTGGCCAATGATCCTATGTCATTTTTCAAAAGTGTATTTATACTAAATAACGACATTTAGGCTTCGAGGGAATGACACAGGTATGTTCAAACAATGATACAAAAAGAGTATGTATTACTAAATGCAAAAAGGAAAGAGAACAAGTTGTTTGCAAGAACAACAACATATATATATATATATATATATATATATATATATATATATATATATATATATATATGTGCTAATGTATGTGAGCATGCGTGTGTGTTTGCGTCTGTTAAAGAGGTTTGTAGTTATCTTTGTTAGTGCGTGTGCGTGCGTGTGTGTGTGTTTTAGGATGCATATAAAGAGGCAACAGGCAATGAGCATCAACATATCTATACATCGTTTCAGACCTACCTCCATAATCTAAATTTAAACACAAATATATATACATTAATCTAAATATAAAATGTTCCATACCTTAATGTATCGATCTATTTGTGAGTATACATAAGCACGTGTCTGGTCTACTCATCAGCCTGCGGGGCCCAGCTATTTCGCTTTTCGTAGACGACATATATTTCACGCCCACAGGAAAGCGGCTACATGCAGGCTACGTACAAAAAGCGGAACATACTATTTGATACCACAACTCGCAGCAAACAACACCTGCGTGTGGTTCTTTGCCGATTTACTACAAACATATGATCTCAGCTTTATTTTGAGTTCGAATAACTAAATATATCCCACCAAAATGAACTGTATATATCGATACACGTCCGATTAGTCTGGCGTTAGAAGTTCTTCTCTAAACTGAGCTAAGGCCTTTTATAGGTCTTCGGTGTGTTAACAAACATTACAGTTTGTTGACCACGTGAGACAATGTACAATGTGTGCATCTGTGTATGTGTATAAATTATAATTATGGAAGATGCATCAGGTGCTAATAATATTAATAATAATAATAATGGCAGAAATGGTCATTATTTTAAGTGGCTTGGCTACTTAAAATGAGTTAGGTGGATATGGTATGTAATTAACTGCTTTACTACGAGGTCTAATTCCAGATAAATTTAGAATTTCCAATATATGGCATAATTGGACGGAAATCCTTGCCAGTTTTCTGGCTGGATGACAAATACTTCTTACAACAGTGTATCGGCAACAATTGGAACCTGAGAGATCCCGCATATCATGATGATGAGTGAGAAATTCTCGCGCTCTAATATATGAAGACGAAGGGTAGCTATTTCTTTATGCGGAGACATATTCAATTATCTCACGTCCCTATCCCATCTTACAACATAACTCTAAAGTGAATCACTTACAATCGTGATTACCCAAATAGCCCTACCTATACCTATGTATTTTTTCCATTTCAAAGCAACCGTTTGCAAGACGTTATATCCCATTTGCGACTATCTGCAAATGTCAAGTGGCACTCTCGGCAGATGTCAGGAAACTGATAGCTCAATTCCTATTAGGAAACTGATATCGATGCTAAAGCAGATCCTTATGGCGTAAATGCCTCGGTTCCGTTAATACAACATACTAATATGTTCAAACTAGACCGCTATACAAACTACTGTTAAAACACTCTGCTTATAGGTCACTTATGACAAGCTGACTAGTTCACACTGAGACAGTTCACACTGAGAACAAAAACTTAAATATGTGATGCCGTGAACAGTAACCAAGAATTCCACAACAATAATCACGAAATATACCAGATATTTAAAAATAGGGAAATAATCCAAATTACTTGAGGGCCTCCAAAACATCTGCACCGGAAACCAGATTCGAAGGTGGGAAGGAGAAACTAAAATGCTCTGACGTCATATGAACAATCTCTAGACTGAGTCAGTCAGCGTTCCCGGTTCTCCTCGAGGTTTCTTCGACGATTCCGCTTTCTTCGAAACAATCGGAATCATCTTCTAAGGTTTTTCCCTGCTCCAACTGATTTGGTTGCATGTGATTCATGACGTAATTGCTGCAAGATAATTGGGTTATGTTCTGAAATAATTCTTTCCTCGGACTTTTTTACTTGCTTTTGTCCGGGTTCTACAGACCTTCGGTCAAACCGCTGTGTTCCAGCGACAGCAGCCTTTAGGAGCTTGCTTCCGGTCTCTATCTAGCTTCAAAATAGCGGCACCCACAGGCTATTAAAAATCGGTTAACCAGCACTTTGAACTGGATTATATAATGCGTGGGTGATCTTTTACACAGTTTGAAATTATGTATGATATTTGTTAGCATAGCTTTATTAGTCCTGAAATTTGAAATGAAGGTGGACTAATCTTTTAATGACATTGTAGAGTTTGGAAATAAATTGATTAAAAACGATAATTCTTTATCCTTATACTATTATGGTGGATTGAATGTACAACACACCAAACACACGAGCTATCATCAATGCCACTGTTCTAAATATATACATACAGGATGGTGAATAATGCCTTTATAGCTTACCTTATCTGATACAGTCATCTAAATGCAGCATGATTCTCAGCCCCAACAGCTAAATAGTTTATCTTTAAACAAGAAAATAGAGCATGGAATATATAACTCTAGGTCAACCATTCTTCGAATGCACTAACCTGGAGACATACAGCGTTAACCTACAGAAAACGTAACTTTTCAACCCCATAATAATTTGCTTTGTGATATTGGCTGGAGACTAAAATGCCTCATTTGAAACTCGTAATAACGTGACTCATGTATATTTGAAACAATTTGCTAAAACCTGCGAGGCAAGATGCGAGGAAAGATGCGAGGCAATATGCAGACATATCGATCTGATATCGGTGCCTAAGTCAATACCAAGAACATTGTTACGTCAGCATCGGTAAACAAATGTTTCCCTTCATAATAATAAACAAATTAAAACTAATAAAACAAAGTTCAGTGATGCTCAAAAAACGAAAGTCAAAAGCTATTCTTTAGCAGTTTTGTCATTTTCACAAGATCATCAAATTTATTTTAACTGTAGTTTATTTCTATATCAACAGCTTCATTATATGTAAGGGGTTTTATAATAATTAACGTCGAATTACAGAGGGAAATGTATACAAGTTGAAGGGGTTTGAGCGATTTAGTAAACCACGATAACTACTCGTAACGGTTGACTTTGCAGCTCAGTGTTTATATGACTAGATCGTGGGAGCACTATATGCGCATACATTAGGCTAGAATGGGGATGATATAGTCGTTCTGCTCTATTCACACATTTCACGATAATAGCATCCTAGCTGAATATGTAAATGCATTCAAAACTTACTAATATTTCCTGTTTTTGGTTTTGCAGTTACAAATCAGACGTCTTTTAAATTTAATTTATTGATATTTATCATTTTAGATATTTAAAAATTCCCTGCATTTTGTATTCCATTGCAAGGTGTTGAGAATATTTGATTCGTAATTGCTGGAATTGTGCGTCAATATAAAATCCCAGCCCTTGGTAAGTAATATTAGTATTACACCTGTAGATTCTGAGCTTCAAATTGTCATAAGCTTATGACAATTTGAAGCTCAGAATCTACGGGTGTAATACTAATATTTATGTAACGTGTTTACCAACACCAATTTTACTCGAACTCGTGAGGAAAATGTTTTTAAATAATAGTAAGCACTGTTATTAATACAGTTCAAAGTATTGCACATTTACAATTTAGTAAGCCTAATGGGAAGGTTCCATTACGTTGTTTTGTTCAAACTTTACCAATCTGTTTCACATGTGTGTTTTCGGAAAAAATATGAGATGGAAAACAAATTCATATTTGATTACTTTTAAGTTAAGAAATGCTACGTTATCTATTACATTTGTTTTTTTGATTATCAATTAAAATTAGTAGTACATGAATCATCTAGATAAACTATACCTAAAGCGATAATTAGTCATAACATTATTTGCTTGATATACATAAAGTTCCAATTAAGAAATAAAACAATATAATTTATAGCTTTTCCCGGAAACAATTTATGAGATATTTTGTATAAATGTAGTGAATACATGGTTTGTAAAGGAAAAGGGTGACAAGTATGTTATTAGTTTATTTTTAACATATCTAAGCCATTTGTATGTGTATATATATATATATATATATGTGTGTGTGCGTGCGTGCGTGCGTGCGTGCGTGCGTGTGTGTGTATGTGTTTGTGATCGCATGGGTGTATGTTAGATGCGGGGACACCTTCCCTTCCTCTCATTTGGTAGATACTTGCCATGATCGCTGTGTGATTAATTTAATCATCCGTACTTTGTAATTGTCAAAATCAGGAAATGGACGGTCGTCTCTCATTATCTGGAAATCGTACCTAAAGAAAGATAGTTGGTAATGTCTAGCCACAGCGCTGACTTTGCGTTAACTATGGTTAAATGGTTAAATGGCCGAGATTATATGAATGTAACGTGAAATATTAAGTGATATTTACACACTAATATTACTACTACTACTACTACTACTACTATTACTACTACTACTACTATTACTATTACTACTACTACTACTAATAATAATAATAATAATAATATTAATAATAATAATAAAAATAATATTTTATATAGCGCCTTATTCAACTGAAATTGCTCTAAGGCGCTTAACATTTAAAACACAATTAAAACATATTCTGAGCTCATATAGATCAAGTACATTTCAAACATAATAAACAGGTTTAATATTATAAATACGCCAATTTAAATAAATGGTTTTAAGAACCTTACAAAATACTTGCTGCGAGATTAATGTGGTTTGGCAACTTGTTCCATAGCCTGGGAGCTGGTGTTCGGAAGGGTCTATCTACATGCATTGTTGTATGGCATCTTGGTACTCTCAAAAGTGAATGGAACTCAGATCGGAGCATTATCACTGGTATATATTTTTCGATCAGGTCGCTTAGATACACTGGTGCTGTTCCATTCAGTACTTTCAATGTGTGAAACAAGATATTGTACAGTGATTTGAAACGTACAGGAAGCAAGTTCAGCGGAAATATGTTCCCTTTTGCGACCTTTGCGACTAGTAAGTATGAATGGGGTGGAACTAAATGACTGTGATATATATCGCAGCTAATTACAGCTTTTTTTGTAATATGTAATCACTTGGAAGTGTTTTATTAGTATACATGTAATCAAGTACATTCCACGGTAACCTAGTTGAAAACAAAGCATGGATATATGTAGTAGAAGAAAATGTATTTATAGGTTGAGTGCCAATATGTTAACTAGGTCGTTACGGTGCGGCAAAAATCTAATTAAAGGACAAGTATGGACATTATATAGCATAAGGCATCAATGCGTGTAATATATAATCATATCATTGGAAGTTTTTTTCTAGAAACATTCCATATATATATATATATATATATATATATATATATATATATATATATCTATAGAACGCATACTATTCGTAGCAGTTACACGTAAGACCTGCTCCGACTTTTATCAAGACATACACCATACATAAGAGATAATGTCATATAACGTTAACTACTATACTTCTATGACTGTACTGATGTTATATTGACCACACTTACTAATCTTCTTGTAAATTATCAATGATTGTAATTAAATGGAGATAGAAAACCAGACAGTGTTTAAGTGGATATAATCGGTCAGATTCGCCTAATTTCAGATCAATCATAAATCAGATATAAACTAATTCATTCTGGATATAGACAAATAGTATACGATAATTAATCCCTGTAAGGTGGACACCAGCTTATGGCCCTTCTTTACTAATCAGTGTCTAAATGTAGATCAGATTGTAATGAAGGAAACACGTTTCAGAGATTAATCTTTCATAAATTATCTATACCATGACGGGCGACTGTATCAAAGAAAAGTTGTAGGATCGTGTGATAAATAACAAAATGCCCAAGTCGGTTGTTGAATCAAAACATTCAAAATTCGATGCGGTAAATACGACATTCAAATAGAAGTGACATGGTGCAAGCGTTAAATGTCCAGTTCTTTCAAATAAAATCCTTTATCGCACCATACAAAACCCTTTATCGCGCCATGCACCAAATCCGTTAGCTAGTTTTATCTATCAATAATGGCCACGAGGATTTCTGTTTTGGGCTACGTTGCCATTAATGGCTGACTCGTTTCTTTTTCTGTCAGCGTTCCCGCGATGCAGCTTTGTATCTTATTTCCCTGTTTTATTTCTAGGCGTAAATCGTATTTTGGTCTTGCCTATTCGGCCACATTCTCATCTCTTCTTCATGTCGTCTCTTGAGGGAATTAGTCTTTTGTTGTTACATCTATCGGCGTCTCATTCCTCACAATTACGGGTTTTATGCTTTGCCAAGACTTGTTGTTGGTGTTGACTGATGATGATAGAAGCATTCCTTTGTTGGTAATCGTATAGTAGGCTTAGCCTCGGAATAGTGGGATTCATGCTCTGTATTGAAATGAATACATGAAAATCAACACAAATACTGTTTACTGCAAGATGTAAATTCATATGGAAAGCGAAGATATATATATTGTGTCTTTATCACTTATATTCAGTATACAGTATCAAGTACTACTATGTACTAAGAAGCCTCAGTTCGTCAATAATAGTATATTTATGTTTAAAATAGTGCTGTAATGGGAGGCAATTGTCGTAAACGTATGGAAAGAAAGGCATTCAGACAGCACACAGAGCGTGTGCCCTCACACACACTCACTTATATAATCGTTTACAAAGCCAAATCCGTCACCCTCCCCTCAGCCCACAGTCCAACAACCAATTCTGCCAGGTTTATTATAATCTCCTGTCTACATTATAAACCAAGGTTTATGGCCGATCTACATTTCTGACGGTTGTTACAACAAAAAAGTCTCCCAGTAGAGCGATACATCTGAAGTAAAATTTACACCTAAGAGTTCCACGACCCCTCGTTAATTCTATTTGGTAAAGAAATAGGGCAACATGTTATGTAGTCACGTGTATCTACACTTGCAAGAAACTAAAATATGATGATTATTATGTGAACCATGTGGATTGGGGACAAAGTGCGATTATATTGTCAATATACTATAGAATCAGCTATCGCGTATAGCCCAGTAGAAGAAACTCATATGTCATTATATCTTGATAGTGAGAGGAAGGGAATTGTATACGGTGGATATGAGAGGAAAATGGATAAGCAGCACGAAAGAAACACATCCGATAAATAGACGCACACATCCAAAAAAACACCAACATATATGCAAAATAGGGCGTGCTGCTTGATGACTACCCAATCTGCTAATGATACAAAGTGCCCGTTTCAATAGATTATTAGTGTTATAAGATTACGTACACAAATAAAATATGGGCAGCTAGTTAATTATAGTCACATGTATATAAATACATCCAGTGTGTGCCAGCGCGTGTGCGCGCTCGTGTGAATGTGTGTGTGTTTAATTATTCCATAAAGCCTATGTAGTGTCAAACCGCTGAATTTACCTTATCAATCAGTCTGCCATCTGCAACCAATACAGAAACAGATTCAATACGACGAAGATGGCGATAAGTCATCACCTGAGTATGACCTAGCTCGTTTCATGGACATCCTGGTTTGAGTGCCGCACGCAAGCAGACACACAAATCAGCACACATACACACACAGACACACACACATATGTATATATATATATATATATATATATATATATATATATATGCGTGCGCGTGTGTATGTGTGTGTTTATGTGTGTGTTTATATGTGTGTGTGTGTGTGTGTGTGTGTGTGTATATGCGTGGGCATGTATATGTTTGTGGGGGAGGCGGTGTGTATGTGTGTATATGTATGTGTGAGTGTATGTGTGTATTTGTGTGTGTGTG
>JAODUP010001958.1:0-20660 GCA_025642065.1 Paralvinella palmiformis | reverse complement strand
CTTTGGGCCTTTATTCTTTATTTATGATGTAACCGGGGAACAATGGTTTTATTGTACCATTTTCTTAATTTGGCTGTGTTTTGTTTTGGTGTTATTTGTTTGTGAAGATATTCTGTTATTATGTGTTTGTAGGCACCTGGTGTCTGTTCTGTGTGTAGGATGTTGGTTAGGTTAGTGGCTTCGTTGGCCAAAGCGTCGGCTCGTTCATTACCCTCGATATTTGTGTGTCTGGGAACCCAATGTAGAGTGGTTAGACTGCCACGTTGGCTTAATGCAGAGGCGCAGTTAATAATTTTCGTTGTGATTTCTGGATATGTTCGTGTTTTTGTTTGTGCCAGGATTTTGATGGCTGCCATCGAGTCTGAGTGTATGATTGTGTCTTCGTGTCTGTCTTGAGCCTCTCGCCATGCGAGGGCGGCGTGTATGGCGTGAAGTTCTGCTAGAGTGATTGGTGTGTGGTCGGGGAGTCTTCCACAGGGATTTCGGAGTGCTCCCCCCACAAAACAGGCCCAGACAGATTTTCCATCCTGGCGGACACTGGCAGCTTTTTGACTGTTATAAACTAAGGCTGAGATATCTTATCTCCATTATATATTATGGGATGTCATTCACAGTGTGGGATATTCTTCTCTATTCCTTTTATTTTCCACTCTTTGGTGTAATACCTCAAACTCTCTCACAGCCTTAAATGTAATCTTGAGGGTGTTTTTTTGTTGGAATAATTAAGTTATACACATCTGAGCATTACTTGCTAAGAAGTGAAAAGAAATCCCGATAAAGTTCCTTATATAAAATTAGCTTCCTCTCTTTGTCTTTTTAGCATTGACACCTAAAATACAAGATTACATTTCCGAATTCCAGTAAGAGGCTCTAGATCCTAATAATCAGTGTCATACGCTTATTTTTACTATATTAATGTCAAACTTGTGAAATATGAGCACTTTATTACTTATTGACGTCTCAAACATTCTTACTCTAAACTCTTACAGATTTGCTTAGGGTACAGTTTGTCTACATTTAGAAATATTGGATTGAATAATCAAACAATTTACTCGAACGTAACAGGTAATCAATCCTCTTATGTTTAAAGTGATCAACTGTTGAATGCTCATTAATGCTAAATTTGGCTTCGTTTAGTTTATGAATTTTTTACCATGTTTCGACACCGAAATCTTTTCGAGATCTTGGCTGGCTTATAATTGATTTTAATAGAATAATTACATAATATTAATACAAATTACATATAATTGCATACTCTCCTTATTTGAAGCAAACTATTCATTGTTAGAGTTTTCTTTGTAGAAATAATTAATTGTAATAATATTACATAATAGTAATAACATTTAGTTTGATCATCACCATAAATTGAATCAGGGTATTGTGATAAATGATAGCCATTGTAAGTAGTAAATTATTAGTAATTTGAATATTGTGGCTGAGAAAAAAGCCTAAAGCATTTATATCATAATTCAACAAGATATCATAGATTTGTAGCTTTAGCCTTCTTATATGAATCAACAAATACATGAGTAGTGTGCAGAATGCAAATGTTATTTAACCAGGGTAAAAGAAAACAAATCACTTTAGAAAACTAAGTGTACAGAGAATTGAATTTGTATTTAATTTTGGGAAAGGTGAACTAGATAGAGTAGACAAATATAAGTGTATTGGTTTAATTTAGACAGTACACCTATAATATAATGTAATGGTAAATACGGTTACCCATGACGCTAATAGAGCGCTAGGTCAACTAACTGGCAAGTAAAATGTTAATAACGGAATGCCCTTTGGGTGTCTATTATATTGTATTGTGTGGTGCTCTAGTATACACGATTAAAAGAATACATATTAACACTAGGTTTCAGTGACCATGTATGCTTAATGTTTAACATTGATGTGAACACACCCAAATGAAGATATTAAAGCCAAATATCTGCTACAATAATGTGACTTTGTTGGTATGAACAAACACCTAAAAATAGACTGGTCAGAGAACGTACAGTACAGGAATGCGGAGAAGGCATGTTTATATCTTTCCACCGCCCCCCGCAACGCAGTAAATACTTATATACTAAAATGCAGGCATGAGAAAAACGATCTTACCAAAATGACGAGAAACCTATGCCAAGAGTTTGAAAGGTTCATAGCCGAGAACATTAAAACTGATCTTAAAGCTTTCTGGCGGTACACTAATTCAAAGTTGAAAAGCAGACCAAAGTTAGGTGATTTAGTGGATATAGATGGAAGTTTAACTCATGATGGCAATGAAAATGCAGGATTGCTCAACAAATTCTTTACACTTATTTTACTCAGGGAGACACCAGCAAGATCCCAAAACTTGACACTATTCACACATGAACACCACTCACTCACATAGAAATTACTCCAGAAAAGGTTGAAAAAAACTGTTAACGCTTAATGTCACCAATTCTCCAGGGCCAGATGGATTCCATCCAAGAATTCTCCAAGGAAACGTCATCCTCTAGATATCTATCTTTATGCACAATATACATACAAACAATGGATGAGGGAGAAGTACCATCTACATGGAAAGAGGCCAACATCACACCGAACCCAAAAATGTAGCAAAACCGCTGTAGAAAATAATAGACCTATAAGTTTGATGCCCGTTAATGGAAGATTGATGGAAACCATAGTAAGAGACCATATTGTGAGCCACATGATGGAAACATTTTATTCTGCTATGAACAGCATGGATTTGTACCAGGTCGGTCATTTATGACTCAACTACTGATCACAATTGAGCTATGGACTGAACTGCTGGACACCGGAGCCCCATTAAATGTCATCTATCTCGACATCAAGAAGGTGTTCTACTCTGTCCCCCATAAAAGGCTGCTGTATAAGTTAAATGCATATAGCATAGGAGACCCCATAAAAGAAGGGATCAAAATATTTCTAGTAAATCGACTTACGGTAAATGGAATAATGTTATCATGGTAGAACGTGCTTAGAGGTATCCCCAGTGTAGAGGACCTACATTTACACAAGCACACAGCTAATGATGTAAATACTACTTCCAAAATGTAAGGTTTGATCTAGAAACAACAGCACTAAGACTATTCACAGCCATGATTAGATCGCACCTTGAGTATGGAAATGTGATCTGGCATCCAAGGTACAGAGGAGAAAAACTAGATGTTGGGAAAATACTGAGAAGGGCAACTAAACAGATCCCAAGCATTAGCCATCTCCCATACGAAGACTGGCTTAAATTCCTAAAGCTGCCATCTTTGGATTTTAGAAGGCGACGAGGCGATATGATCCATGTATTTAAGATTATGAATGGTATGGAAAGGCTAGATCCCCATATCTTCTTTACCTTCCCACCTAACAACAACACCTGAGGCCACAGTCAAAAAGTGTTCATGGGACGATGTAGGCTTGATTTGAGGAGAAGCGTCTTTAGCGAACGAACGATTCACGACTGGAACTACCTGTCTGAACATGTTAGTCTGAACAGCTTAAAGTCAAATTTAGAAAAATATAATCCCGTCAACTCTTTAATTTACAAATTTCTTTTAGTTACATTTATTATTTTTCCTCCTATTATTAAATTAAGTGCTTTAATAATTATAATACTTTTTATTTAAATATACTTTCATTGAAATTAATTTATATCTGCTTATTGAATATGTACACTAAATTGAATATAATACTGTATATGACTGTAATTTAATTTCAATTCACAGTCAGAGTCAAGTCACATATTTGTGAAACCACTGGTCCATTCTTTATAAGGATGTCAAACATTATCTCACAGCAACCTTACCAGGTCTAAATATTACCAAACCTTCAACTATTACATGCACTTCTCACTATTTAGAGAACCATTGACAGTCTGCGCAAAGATCAATCCCTGGTTGAAGACCATTCAAGATGTCACACAGTCACTCTGCAGGCTTTGTTCAAAAAGGAACCAGGATATCAAAACAATTCCTGAGATTCTGAGGGGAGTTGGTCACTTGATTCGAAGGAAATATCTTTACTTGTATTTTACACATAGACTTGTAAGAAAAGTTTTGAATTAAACTATATGCTAACATGTTTGTTTTTATATTTGTTTTGTTTTATTCTTCATGTGATGGGATTATTTTGACGAAGGTCATTGATCTATTAAGTAACTCTGATATTGTTGGTTCTACTTTAAATAATTCAAACAATCCTGCTTAAATGACGAATCAGTAAATTTTGTGGTTCTAATAATGTAAAAATAATACTGTACAATTTATTAATGTCCTTTGTATGTCTCTGAAAACTCAAATAGAGTGGTTTGTGTATATATTTTATTGACATTACTGTGAAATTAACTAGTTTACTGTATACACAAAATCAGATTTAAATAAATATTCTATCTATCTATCTACATGCAGTTACATAATTAATGTTCATTATATCTAACATTCACATTTATTATTTTTCCCGTCTGGTACAGGGAGAAAGGATGGTGTGTGTTTGTGAGTGTGCGTGTGTGTGTCTGTGTGTGTGTGTGTGTGTGTGTGTGTGTGTGTGTGTGTGTGTGTGTGTGTGTGTGTGTGTGTGTGTGTGTGTGTGTGTGTGTGTGTGTGTGTATGTGTATATGTTTTATAAGGTTATCAAGGTTTTTACATTTGAAAGAATAGTTCAACAAATCTCCTACTCTAAAACTGACAGATGATACAACAATTTATCTCTTTCTCTCTTTTAAAAAGACGAGTAAGTAATGATTTTAATATTTTTAGACAGAATTAATAGAGAATGTGGCGAATGAGAATGTGAATGAGAATGTGCCAAACTTCCTATGGGTAGAAAATGGAGTGGCTTATGAAAGAATCATTAGTTCACTTATAAATGTTTACGTCATTAATATATCCCCAATATTGTTCTTTTATTTAAGAAATGTGCCTGAAGTATAATCATTAAAACGAATTTCATTTTAACGTTTAGACAATTTAATTGTATCTTTTGGAATGTACATGTATTCCAGGTACTCCAGTACTCATGAGAGCTACATCTGAAGTAGTAGAGAATATAATCCTTATCATGATATGTTCTACCAGATCTACTACGATATTACCTAATAATCTACCATCTGATCTAAAACCTATCATGAAGTATAGATGGCAGAGAGACAACAAAAGCCTATCTAATGATGGAAGACATATAATGAGTGGTAATACACTTACTATAGACAAGCTACAGATACAAGATAACAGCATAACATATATATGTATAGCTCAGGAATATGGATCAAAGTTTAATAACTACAGAGAAATCAAATTAAATGTGATGTGTAAGTGTAATCAAAATTTGGAGTGCTAGCTAAATGGTATGATTTATATCCGGAAGATATGATCAGGATAGTAAATATTGGAGATACAACAAACTTTAAGGTTTGGATTATAGCTCGACCTTTACCAAGACAAGATCAATGTCATTGGATGTTTTCTTCATGTGACTATTATGACAATATATCCAGGACATGTAAATCTTACAGTATCTGATGATATGGCTGCACTCTATATAATTAATGTTACCTTCAGTTACTATGAAAAGTATTATATATAGACAAATAATTAATATGGAGGATGAAATGACGAGGATTTGGTGTTTAACTTGGTGCCTAAAGGTAAATATTGATATCACTAAATTATCAACTGATTAGCATTAAGACGAAAAGAGTAATAGTCTTCTTGTTTTAATATTTAGGTCCGACATCAAAACCTGTCAATTTCCATGTGATATGATGTGGTAGCTGTCAGTATTAGAGTTCAATGGAAAAGAGATTTCAATGGGGTATTAGAACAAACATTTATAGTAAGATATACTGATGTAGTTAGTGGAGTAGTTATGGATAAATCAGGTATAGAAGAAAAAGTAGTTGGTAGTGGTGACAGATGATATAACAGATGGCATAGAACCAGAAACAAATATCAACTATAGATATTTGCTGATAATTCATAAGGATAAGTTGTTGGGGATATTGTGACACTTTCTACGCCAAGTTTGTGTTAATGGAATTTTAATGCTAAATATGCAATTTGACATAATTAATTTAAATATTATTATTTTTTATGTTGTATGACATAATTATTTGTGTATATATTTCATATACACATTTGTGATTAAATTATTTTGCTTCTCAATAATTACAGTATTATCCAAGTTTAATGAGTGCCCACATATTATTATCATCAAAGTTTGTGTCAGAGAAAATGTCACAATTCCACGGAAAACAAGAGCAATACGTCAGACATCAACAATAATACATGACTTTATGGCAGAAGTAACTTTATCTGATCCAAAAGCCAAACGTTTGTTATTTTTATTCTGGATTTATGGTGATATTGTGCTCTACTCAGAACCAACAAGAATAAAAGTTAGAAATGGTCCAAGTAAGTATTACCTATTTTATATGTTTATGTTATCGTAATTACTGATAGAAATTACTTAGTTTATATGTCTGAATTAATTCCCAAAATATTAAAATATAACTTTTATGGTTTCCTGCATTTGTATTATAATAATTTTAGAGATTAATTACTTTGCATATAATTTGTTTGTTGGAATACATTAAAAATCTTGCCAACAGTTAAATGTATTTATTTTTCATAATATTCTATATTTTTATTTTTGTTAGATATTATTATAATTATAACTGGAGTTGATGTTGGAAAAATATTGATTATAGCTATCACTATCATTTTTAATTATATTATAGAGAAAAGATTTATTAAAAAGAGATAAGATATGATAATTGTATTTGACAATCAGGAAATTATTTAAATTTTAAGTTATTATTTGACTTCGACTACAATGTATTATTTTATTACAATATCTGCTTAAGTTAGATACATCTTTAAGCAAACTTACCAAATCATGTATCTATATATGTGTGTGTGCGAGTGGAGAAAGCAGAAGAAATATTTATTTGAAATGCGGAGGACGAAAAGGGCGATGCATTACTGAGTTAGTCCGTACATCAAATTAGAGACAGCTTTGAATGATTGGGTACTGGGGTATCACCAGAATGTATATATCGTCACCAAAATGATGATACGGATACAGGCTATCAAGTTTACTCGGGGCAAGCAATACGACATTTTCATGGAGAATGCGTTGCTGAAACTGAGAATGTGGCGGACAGCGACGGCTGTGGTCATTACTATGATGATTCTGTTGCTACATGTGAGATTCAGTGTTAACGACTGGGTCAGCTTTTTCACGACTTTTCAAAGGGATTTTAAACCAATTCCGTAAAATATCTGAAAAACCTAGTTTTGGTGTATAACACGCAAGAGAAATCTGGATAATCTGCAGCTGGACTTGTGCATCATTTTGTACGTAAGTGCGTACAACGTACACCCTCCGTGTATGACAATGTGATTCAGATTTTATAATTGCTTTGATGTTGTATTTAATAAACAAACTTCTCTCTCTTGTGAGAAGTTATTTGTATAATTTTTCTTTAAAAAAAACACATTTAGTTCTGATATATAATGCGGAAAATACGGCGGCGGAAATTACGATAATTGACCTCGACTTATACGGTGAACATAGGCCCGAGGAAAGAATTACAGGGTCAAAAACCGACCTCATTGTGATTTATGTTTTACTTATCATGTATATAATAAATTCCTTATCTAACTGTATAGATCCATGTTTTGTTGTTGTTACTGATATAATCTTATTACTCATACTAATTTAGAAATCTCTCTGATGATAACAAATTTTAATAAACAACTTTAATCTTTATTTGAATGTTTATAGCAGAACTGATAGCATGACATATTCCTTACGTGAAGTATAATTTAGCCAGTATGATACATTTACATAGGGGCCTACAACTGTTTCTCTATGGACTGAGGTATATACCTATTTAAACGTGTTAAGCAAATTGAACTGCTTGACAGCATAGAACATGTAATTATTTGAACGGATCCAACTTAAAATTAGCTTTTATTTTTTATCAGAATAATAACATAATGAAGGAATAGTAGAATACATGAATGGTTCTAAATGATAATTCATCTTTCACTTTATCTGATTATCTTTGGATAATATTTAGTGCTTTTATTAAATACTTTAATACATCATATGGCAGAAGTCGGCATACATCATAAGCTATCACTTTCATAGTTATTTGATATATTTCTTGAGTAGGTTATCTACATATTTCGGATATAATAGGTTATGTTATGCTGATTTGATCAAACTTCAATGATATAATTAGATAATATCGCCTAAAGCTGAATGTAACCAAGAAGAATTGTTTTCGTTATGAGTGTAGTCCACCCAAGAATCTATTGGGCTAATATGCAGGACTAAAATAATGGTTTTAGTTAAAAAACATAAGAATGTTTAAAACTGTTTAAAATTCATTCTAAGAATTTCTTTTATAAATGGACTTTGGTTGAGAAAGACATGTTAATTGGGAATTTTAATTTTCAAAAATAAATGATTGGTAACAAAAAGAAAGAAACGAAATTTTACAGAATAAAACCAACATTTATGATGTAAAAGGTTTTGCTTTCTCGTGTAATTGTATACTTTTGAATCAGTATTTGAATCAGGGAAATACCTCAGAAAACCACATATATATATATATATATATATATATATATATATATATATATATATATATATATATATATATATATATATATATATATGAACAATATGTGATGATACTTAGATATGAAATATATATATATATATATATATATATATATATATATATATATTATGAACAATTCTTAACAAAACCATTTTTATAGTCTACATTGGTTACACATATTCCTGTCATTTCATATTGTTGTTCTTCCAGGTGTTCTGGGATTTTCTGATCAGTTCCTTTTGTCTTCATCCTAAAAGCCAAATATTTCCATTTAGTCTGCAAAACCACATAAATAGTTATTTTACCTCATTTAGATATTCTTAATATCTAAATATATATATATATATATATATATATATATATATATATGTGTGTGTTTGTGTATGTTTTTCTATGTATGTATGTATGTATGTGTGTATATGCGTACACCAGGCAAGACTGGACATAACTGGACCTAGGAAAGATAACTCTATTCCCACAAACAACTAAGGTTAATTATGTATACAACTAAACTTGTTATATAAAACACACCAACCACACGAGCTGTGTCAAATGCCAACGCTCGAGATGCAATGCAGTGTTTCTATTCCTGAGTCAGGAGTACATATAATGCTTTAAGAGCGTACTGTGTCTGCTACAGTCATCTAAATACTGGATAACCAGGCCAAGCACCTAAACGGCGTGCCTCCAAAGACGCAAATAGTGCACGGAATATACAGCTCTAGATCAACTATTCTTAGAACGCGTGGATCTGGAAACACACAGTCTCCACGCTCAAAAAAGAAACATCTCAAACACAGCATGATATACCTTGTAATATTTGCTGGAGGGTCAAATACCTCATAAGCATACACATCCAATAAATGCTCTGACCTACTAGTCACTAATCCTTTATATCAAACATTACAAAATTGGTAAAAAGAAAACACGAACCTCAATTTCTAGCACGGCAATGTGTGTTTTACCTGTGTATAACAAGGCACAGGCACAAAGAATTATAACAAATACTAGAAAATATGATCATATCACCCAAATTATTCAAAAACTACATTAGCTACCTGTTAGACAGCGTATCCATTTTAAGATTATGTTAATAACTTATAAATCTATTAATGATATGGTGCCAGAATACCTGTGTGAACTGGTGTCCATTAGAAAGTAATCCCGAAAACTCAGGTCATCCAGTCAGATACAATTGCAGATGCCAGTATCTCGGCTCAAGTCATATGGTGATTGTGCGTTTAGTGTTGCAGCCCCACTTAGTGGAATACGTTGGCGGCAAATATTAGAAATGCGTCGTGTCTTGGAAAGTTTAAGTCTCTTCTAAAAACACACCTATTTAAGGTTACTTTCACAGATAAATAATTATTATCTTTTAAATCATTACAGGGTTTTTACAGACATTATTTCGGGTATTATTATATTACATATTATTTGTACAACGCCTTTGAATGGCTCCTGCTACTAAGGGCGCTTTATTAAATATACATTATTATTATCTATTATTATTATTATTTTCTTGCTGAGACATGTTTAATGTCTAACCAGTCCCTAAGCCGCCAAGCAAAAGCAAAAAGCGAATCACCTACAGCCGTGGAGTTTGGGAGTAGAACACCCAAGTCAGATCACGGCAGTAGTGAGAATTGTTAGCTTAATTATCTAAACAGCCCTATTTATAGCTATTTCTCAATTGCTGTATTTTTCTTCAAAGCAATACTATATAAACTATATAACCCAATTGTCACTGTTTTCAAAGGTCAGGTTTTACATGAAGCGACTACTTTTAAAACTATTTAGCTTAATTGCTATTAAAAGACTGACATCAACGCTGAAGCAGATCGTAACTGTTCGTCATATCTTCGAGTCCTGTTTAAACTATGTTTTCATTTTCAAATTTGACCTAACGTCTGTTATTCTAACAAAAGTAGTAATACAATTATTTATTTATGACAAGCAGATTAGAATGTCATAGTACAAACTATACATAACAGATCCAGGAAAGATAATTCTATTCCCACATACAACCAAAGTGAATTTTATATGCAACTAAACTTGTTATATAAAACACACCGACCAAGCGAACTGTGTCCAATACCACCAGTCGAGATGAGATGCAGTGTTTCTATTCCTGATTCAGGAGTACTAATGGTGCTTTAAGGGCGTACTGTGTCTACTACAGTCATTTAAATGCTGGTTAAATAATGCATTACTCTAATTGTATATACGTTTCAAAATTTTATTGGCTACAAGTTGTAGAAAAATATCAATCATATGTAGATCGAAATTTAATACAGTTTTTACATAATATTTAATTGCCCGTTGGCGTGATCGAGACTTCCAAAGCTTTATTATCTTGACATTTATTGCCGTTCTATATATTAACATTTTCAAATCAGACATAATGTCTGCTATACAAACTATAATTATAATATAGGGTTTTATTAATGACAAGGAGACTCTGGACGTTTCTTCAGGGGACTGAATCCAGAGTGGCGACTTTGCTTGCTGAGACATGTGTAATGTCTCACCAGTCCCTAAGCCGCCAAGCAAAATCAAAATACGAATCACCTACAGCCTTGGAGTTTGGGTGTAAAACACCCAAGTCAGATCACGGCAGTAGTGAGAATGTTTAGATTAATTATATAAACAGCCCTATTTATAGCTATTTTTAATTGCTGTATCTTTCTTCAAAGCAATACTATATAAACCATATAACCCAATTGTCACTGTCTTCAAAGATAAGTTTTTACAACGGGCAGGCGTCATGAAGCGACTACTATTAAAACTGTTTATCTTAATTGCTATTAAAAGACTGACATCTGCGCTGAAGCAGACCGTAATAGCGCGTCATAGCTTCCGTACTGTTTGAACTATGCTATCATTTTCAAACCTGGCCTAATGTCTGCTATTGTAGTTCTTATATGTTATTTATGACAAGCAGATTAGAGCTAATCTTGAATCTCATAGTACAGACTGGACATAACTGGACCTAGGAAAGATAATTATATTCCCACATACAACCAAGGTGAATTTTATAAGTTGTTATATAACACCCACCAACCGCGCGAGCTGTGTCCAATGCCACAACACGAGATGCGATGCAGTGTTTCTATTCCTGAGTCAGGAGTACATGCTTTAAGAGCGTACTGTGTCTGTTACAGTCATTTAAATGCTGGATAACCAGGCCAAACGCTTAAACGGCGTGCCCCAAAGACGCAAATAGTGCACGGAATATACAGCTCTAGATCAACTTTTCTTGAATGCATGGACCGGGAAATATGGGCTCCACGCATAGAAAACGGAACTTTCTTAACCGCACCATAATATGCCTTGTGATATTTGCTGGAGGGTCAAATACCTAATAAACATACAAATCCAATAAATACTATGACCTACTCGTCACTATTACATCGGCGCTTTAGCAGACCGTTATGGCAGAATTGCCCTTCTATATATTAACATTTTCAAATCAGACCTAATGTCTGCTATACAAACTATAATTATAATATAGGGTTTTATTAATGACAAGGAGACTAAAGTTAGCCTTGAATGTCATAGTACAGACAGGACATAACTGGACCTAGGAAAGATAATTCAATTCCCACAAACAACTAAGATGAATTATATATACAACTAAACTTGTTATGTAAAACACACCAGGCGGTTATTGGATATTGGTTTAAATACGGATGAATATCTACATGATTTTAAAATGAGTGCCACAGACTAATTCATTAATTCAGTACTGTTAAATATGGCAGCACACAGTCAGAGCCTTATAAACTACCTAAATGTCGGAAGTGTTCAATATATATCAAGCTGACGTAAGGTTTATTTTTGTTAATCATTAGTATTTGTAATAATATAATCAAGACCTTCTTAGATGACTGTAGAAGGTTGATCGCGTGTATGCACTTGTTGTTTCCTTTTGGTTGATAAACCAGGAGCTTGACTGATATTAACACATCTAGAAACTTGAAGGAAAGCCGGATAAATTTCGACGTGTCAGGATCTTGGCTCGATATCCTTTAGCTAGATCGTATGTATTGGTTATCTATTTATTAAGAGGCAACTTAAAGATAATTAAAACATTAAACAGTGTTATTGATATAACAACGATCTAATCATTATCTAATTGTTATATGTATTTCTATATTTGGTGTGATACACCTGAATTTTGTTTATTATAATTCTACTTTAAACGAACTAAGGAATATCCACGCATTTAAAGGTAAGAATTTGTTTAGTTTGATTTTTTACAATGTTTTGGCTGAAAATGGTGCATCACACCCGAATGCTTGGATAAACATGTGTCTAATAATATTGTTGATAAATTATAATAACGCTCACCATATAATTTCTCCGAAAACCACTAGTCAAATATCAGTAATAGGCTAATACGTTATTCAAATGCGAGTATATTAGAGGAATTGTGTGCGACAAATATAACAAACTATCACTAGGCTCATACAATTTAGCGAAAAGCCTGTGGTGACGAATTCCGGCGGAACATACCTGTAATATCAATATTAATAGCTCCATATGAAGAGACTAGGATCCATTTCTTTGAGGACTAAATACAACATAGTGCGTGTAATAAACTGGACATGGATGCTTAAGAAAAGCCTGATAAGTAAATAATCGTTTTTTAAATAGCAATCAAGAGCTTCGCTCGAGAGATGCTTCGTACAAAAGAAATTGGAAAAACCGTAAAAAAGGAATTTGCTTATTATATGATGAATTTATTCAGAGAATAATCGTTTAAAACAGCCTACAAAATTATACATTCATCAACTCATCACATTGTTTATTAGCTTCAGCAGCCAACTTTGATATGTAATTAAAAGTATTCATCTACATCCAAAGTTTTTATTGGAGTTATCGTGGCTACCTTTATTTCAATAAGGGTATTAGAACAAACATTTATAGTAAGATATACTGATGTAGTTAGTGGAGTAGTTATGGATAAATCAGGTATAGAAGAAAAAGTAGTTGGTAGTGGTGACAGATGATATAACAGATGGCATAGAACCAGAAACAAATATCAACTATAGATATTTGCTGATAATTCATAAGGATAAGTTGTTGGGGATATTGTGACACTTTCTACGCCAAGTTTGTGTTAATGGAATTTTAATGCTAAATATGCAATTTGACATAATTAATTTAAATATTATTATTTTTTATGTTGTATGACATAATTATTTGTGTATATATTTCATATACACATTTGTGATTAAATTATTTTGCTTCTCAATAATTACAGTATTATCCAAGTTTAATGAGTGCCCACATATTATTATCATCAAAGTTTGTGTCAGAGAAAATGTCACAATTCCACGGAAAACAAGAGCAATACGTCAGACATCAACAATAATACATGACTTTATGGCAGAAGTAACTTTATCTGATCCAAAAGCCAAACGTTTGTTATTTTTATTCTGGATTTATGGTGATATTGTGCTCTACTCAGAACCAACAAGAATAAAAGTTAGAAATGGTCCAAGTAAGTATTACCTATTTTATATGTTTATGTTATCGTAATTACTGATAGAAATTACTTAGTTTATATGTCTGAATTAATTCCCAAAATATTAAAATATAACTTTTATGGTTTCCTGCATTTGTATTATAATAATTTTAGAGATTAATTACTTTGCATATAATTTGTTTGTTGGAATACATTAAAAATCTTGCCAACAGTTAAATGTATTTATTTTTCATAATATTCTATATTTTTATTTTTGTTAGATATTATTATAATTATAACTGGAGTTGATGTTGGAAAAATATTGATTATAGCTATCACTATCATTTTTAATTATATTATAGAGAAAAGATTTATTAAAAAGAGATAAGATATGATAATTGTATTTGACAATCAGGAAATTATTTAAATTTTAAGTTATTATTTGACTTCGACTACAATGTATTATTTTATTACAATATCTGCTTAAGTTAGATACATCTTTAAGCAAACTTACCAAATCATGCATCTATATATGTTGTGTGCGTGTGTGTGTGTATATGGGTGTGTGTATAGATATGTCTCTCTCTCTCTCTCTCTCTCTCTCTCTCTCTCTCTCTCTCTCTCTCTCTCTCTCTCTCTCTTGTGTGTGTATGTGAGTGTGTGTGCTTGTGTATGTGTGTGTGTGTGTACTTATATATGTAAGGGTGTGTATGTGAATGTGTGTGTGTATCTCTCTCTCTCTCTCTCTCTCTCTCTCTCTCTCTCTCTCTCTCTCTCTCTTTTTGTTGTGTGTGTGTGTGTCTCTATGTGTGTGTATGTGTGTTACAAAATAATGTTAATCATTGTATGTTTACATGTATATTGATCATAATAGATACTTTACGTATCAGTATTTTGGTATAATGATGCATTAAGTCTTATGTAGATGTTTGTTGAAAGTTATGAAGGAAAACAGAAAAAGGTTAGTATGTTCTAAGATAAGACTTTTTATGACATTTTGAATGAAAACACTCGAAAGCGCGCACGCAAACACAAACACACATACACACAGCCTCTCTATATGTATCCTGAAACACGCATTGCCTGTGTCAGACATCATATCTATTTTGGTCCAGATTCCTTGTTACAAATATGTCAGAAAGTGATGTAGTTATTACAACATGTTTGAGTCTATTAGCTTTGCTATGTATAATGTAGAATCTATATTGTTGTCGTCATATGTGGTCTGGGGAACCGACCTATTAATTCATACAATGTTGCTTGATGGATTTATACTACTGGCGTTTTTTTTTTTACTCCAGCAGGCATCTCGATGGGTATTAAGGTGCGGTATTATGTTTTTCCCATATTATGAGTAATTAGGTTACACTGATATAGGAACATTGTTGAATGTATAGCTATTATGTTCCCGATGTGTCATTCGCAGTATCGGAGATCAGCCTGAAATCCGCTGTTCTCGACCATGGGTCAAATAGATAAAGTGGATAGGCGCTTTAATTTAGATCCCACCACACCTAACTGCATATATTTAGCGACGCTAAACTAGGTGATGAACGGAAGCGTATGAGGGTAACCTGTTAATTTCGAGTAAATCATAGTATTTACTCAGGTTTGAGACGATATTTCGTTTCTAGTCCAGTAATAATCCAGTGTGCAGTATTGCTACTTTGATTTTATTTTAGCTAAATCACTTCAGTGATTCCATGCTGAGTTAGTGTACATTATCACGTGATTAACTGTAATGTTTGTTAACACGCTGATGGTCTATAAAATGCCTACCTTTTCACTTAGGTTAGAGAACGTCGACGCCAGACTAATATCGTTCATATAGGTAGGATTTATTTAGTTATTCAAACCCAGAATAAAGCTGAGCTCAGCATCTGAGGTATCGAAATGTTTTTATATACAGGTTTTTGAACCACAGCAAATTACTGTTGAATGTAAACTGTGGTGTCAAAATAGTTTATGATATGTATGTAGCAAGTCACCATTGAACCACACGCACGTGTTGTTTGTTGCGAGCTGTGGTATCAAATGGTATGTTTTTACGTGCTTCCGCTTTTTGTATGTAGCCTGCATGTAGCCGCTTTCCTGTGGGCATGACATATTTGTTGCGTACGAAAAGCAAATTAGCTGATTCCCACAAGCTGATGAGTAGATCAGACACATGCATAGGTATATTTTGATACATCTACCAATATGTGGAGGTATATGTTTTGGGTTAATGCATGTATAGTTGTATTTGTATTTAGATTAATGAAGGTAAGTCTCGAAGGATGTTTAAATATGCTAATGATATGTGCCTGTTGCTTCTTTATATGTACCCTAAAATACACACACAAACACACACACGCACGCACGCGCGAACAAACACACAACACACCTACACACACACACATATACAAATATATATATATAGAGAGAGAGAGTCAAATCTGCTCTTAATGACATCTTTCTGCAAGCGCCACCAGTCTTTAAATTTGATTTTACCGTTATCTGATCTTAGTGTTCTATTTTATTTTAAAGTTTTGACAATTCTTGTTTTATCATTATTATATTTGATGCATAATAAGAAGTACATATTTTTCATTGTAATTAATGTCTGTTTAGGCTTATAAATTAATAGGGGAAAATTTAATATTTGGGCTATTCAGTTATCACCTTATATCTTTAGGAAATTATAGTTTCCAATTTCAGTGTATCCAAAAATGAAGCAATGTCATTGATTCACGTATACACTAAATTTGGCTGTAAATTTATATTTGTTATGTAACAAGTCAGATTTAGCATTTATTATACAAACAGAGGCAGGAATATTTTATTTCTAACAATCTTTTCCTAATAAACAGTTCAATTTATAATGCAGATTAATTTATAATACAGATGATTATCGATACTATAGAAATCACTGTTCACATTGCGTGTTTGGTGTGACAAGTTTGTTTATTAGTTATAACACTGTTTGTTTTGTTTTTCGGGGAGAATCCTCAGGTTGTCGTTTATTGAGCACTGCCTGGTTATAACATCAAGGCGAAATCCATATATATATATATATATATATATATATATATATATATATATATATATATATATATATATTGCTGCCGGTGAATAAATTGATATATTTACGACGCACTTGCCGACACCATGAGTTTGAAACGAAATTCGTACGATGCACAGTTTAGTTAAAAGTTTGCCGAATAAAACAACAACTGCAGACAAACATTTTGCTGTTAGTGATAAACTACTGAGAGACTGGAGAAAGCAGAAGAAATATTTATTTGAAATGCGGAGGACGAAAAGGGCGAAGCGTTACTGAGTTAGTCCGTACATCAAATTAGAGACAGCTTTGAATGATTGGGTACTGGGGTATCACCACAATGGATATATCGTCACCAGAATGATGATACGGATACAGGCTATCAAGTTTACTCGGGGCAAGCAATACGACATGTTCATGGAGAATGCGTTGCTGAAACTGAGAATGTGGCGGACAGCTACGGCTATGGTCATTACTATGATGATTCTGTTGCTACATGTGAGATTCAGTGTTAACGACTGGGTCAGCTTTTTCACGACTTTTCAGAGGGATTTTAAACCAATTCCGTAAAATATCTGAAAAACCTAGTTTTGGTGTATAATACGCAGGAGAAATCTGGATAATCTGCAGCTGGACTTGTGCATCATTTTGTACGTAAGTACGTACAACGTACACCCTCCGTGTATGACAATGTGATTCAGATTTTATAATTGCTTTGATGTTGTATTTAATAAACAAACTTCTCTCTCTTGTGAGAAATTATTTGTATACTTTTTCTTTAAAAAACACACATTTAGTTCTGATATATAATGCGGAAAATACGGCGGCGGAAATTACGATAATTGACCTCGACTTATACGGTGAACATAGGCCCGAGGAAAGAATTACAGGGTCAAAAACCGACCTCATTGTGATTTATGTTTTACTTATCATGTATATAATAAATTCCTTATCTAACTGTATAGATCCATGTTTTGTTGTTGTTACTGATATAATCTTATTACTCATACTAATTTAGAAATCTCTCTGATGATAACAAATTTTAATAAACAACTTTAATCTTTATTTGAATGTTTATAGCAGAACTGATAGCATGACATATTCCTTACGTGAAGTATAATTTAGCCAGTATGATACATTTACATAGGGGCCTACAACTGTTTCTCTATGGACTGAGGTATATACCTATTTAAACGTGTTAAGCAAATTGAACTGCTTGACAGCATAGAACATGTAATTATTTGAACGGATCCAACTTAAAATTAGCTTTTATTTTTTTATCAGAATAATAACATAATGAAGGAATAGTAGAATACATGAATGGTTCTAAATGATAATTCATCTTTCACTTTATCTGATTATCTTTGGATAATATTTAGTACTTTTATTAAAATAGTTTAATACATCATATGGCAGAAGTCGGCATACATCATAAGCTATCACTTTCATAGTTATTTAATATATTTCTTGAGTAGGTTATCTACATATTTCGGATATAGTAGGTTATGTTATGCTGATTTGATCGAACTTCAATGATATAATCAGATAATATCGCCTAAAGCTGAATGTAACCAAGAAGAATTGTTTTGTTATGAGTGTAGTCCACCCAAGAATCTATTGGGCTAATATGCAGGACTAAAATAATGGTTTTAGTTAAAAAACATAAGAATGTTTAAAACTGTTTAAAATTCATTCTAAGAATTTCCTTTATAAATGGACTTTGGTTGAGAAAGACATGTTAATTGGGAATTTTAATTTTCAAAAATAAATGATTGGTAACAAAAAGAAAGAAACGAAATTTTACAGAATAAAACCAACATTTATGATGTAAAAGGTTTTGCTTTCTCGTGTAATTGTATACTTTTGAATCATAAATATCTATATGAAACACTTATATTGATATATATATGTGTGTATATATATATATTTTTATATATATATTATATATATATTATATATATATATATATATATTTTTGAACAATTATCATAATATTTTTAAACTTTAAATAAATATATATATATATATATTATGAACAATTCTTACCATACTTTTTTCAACTACATTATTATTGTCATTTCATATTTTTGTTCTTAGGTATTTGAGGATTTCACATCTATGTCTCATTCAGTCTAAACATAATTATTATCCATTTGTATGTCCACATAAATAGTTATTTTACCTTCTATAATATCTATATATATATATATATATATATATATATATATATATATATATATATATATATGTGTGTGTGTGTGTGTGTGTGTGTGTATGTTTTAGTTTAGCAATGGAGAATGCATAGTACAAACTGGACATAACTGGACCTAGGAAAGATAATTCTATTCCCACAAACAACTAAGGTGAATTATATATACAACTAAACTTGTTATATAAACCACACCAACCACACGAGCTGTGTCCAATGCCACGGCTCGAGGTGCGATGCAGTGTTTCTATTCCTGAGTCAGGAGTACATATAATGCTTTAAGAGCGTACTGTGTCTGCTACAGTCATTTAAATGCTGGATAACCAGGCCAAACGCTTAAACGGCGTGCCCCCAAAGACGCAAATAGTGCACGGAATATACAGCTCTAGATCAACTTTTCTTGAATGCAGGGACGGGAAATATGGTATCCACGCATAGAAAACGGAACTTTCTCAACCGCACCATAATATGCCTTGTGATATTTGCTGGAGGGTCAAATACCTAATAAACATACAAATCCAATAAATACTATGACCTACTCGTCACTATTACATCGGCGCTTTAGCAGACCGTTATGGCAGAATTGCCCTTCTATATATTAACATTTTCAAATCAGACCTAATGTCTGCTATACAAACTATAATTATAATATAGGGTTTTATTAATGACAAGGAGACTAAAGTTAGCCTTGAATGTCATAGTACAGACAGGACATAACTGGACCTAGGAAAGATAATTCAATTCCCACAAACAACTAAGATGAATTATATATACAACTAAACTTGTTATGTAAAACACACCAGGCGGTTATTGGATATTGGTTTAAATACGGATGAATATCTACATGATTTTAAAATGAGTGCCACAGACTACCCATTTGTCACGGACTCGATATTCCGACATTCGGAGTTTATCCGACATATTATCGTGTGACAAACATTGTCGGATTAACGGATTCTGACTGTATATATATATATATATATATATATATATATATATATATATATATATATATGTATATATATATATATATATATATGTATATATATATATATATATATATATATATATATATATATATTATATCAATAACACTGTTTAATGTTTTAATTATCTTTAAGTTGCCTCTTAATAAATAGATAACCAATACATACGATCTAGCTAAAGGATATCGAGCCAAGATCCTGACACGTCGAAATTTATCTGGCTTTCCTTCAGGTTTCTAGATGTGTTAATATCAGTCAAGCTCCTGGTTTATCAACCAAAAGGAAACAACAAGCGATCAACCTTCTACATTCTTCTATATATATATATATATATATAT
>JAODUP010001956.1:0-21135 GCA_025642065.1 Paralvinella palmiformis | reverse complement strand
CAGCGGCATAGCCAGCAAATGTGCTGCCTCCGTCGTTGATTTTATCTCCAATAGCAATGGTAAAGTTGGTGGTATTTTCATCAGCCGAGTCAACACTCGGTAAAGTAGGTGTCAGGAATTTAGACTGTAGCCATCCCTTTACATACAACATACCATTTGCAAGATGGACTTTATTGGCAGGATTTTGCCGTTTTTGCTTGGACTCGGGTAGCGCATATTGGTAACGCTCCCTGATTTCGGCAGGCACTCGATTTAGGGTCAAAACTAAAAATAGGATTGTTTCTCATTGAACGTGTCTCCAAGTCAAGAATACGGTTCTGCAGACGCCTATTTGTAGCGTCAGTTCTGATCAGTCGATCATCTAAAGGCTCGAATCGCTGTTCAAGAGATGTATCATTTTCTTCACGTTCTCCATTCAATCGAATCAGTGCACTCACCTTACTGTCCAATGCTTTAATTTCACCTTTTATGTCCCCCTTTATGGTATGTAGCAATATCCAAAGGCTTTCAGGGATATCATCTGGCCTTTCCTCCTATATTGTTCTATCTGCTTACTTTTTATCCGCTGTTTTCTTTGGCTTTTCCATATTGTTTACAGGAGAACATACGTACACTATATACGTTGCTCACGTACACAGGTAAAACGATATAGCGTACGTTTGTTGAGGTGGTTTAAGTTGATCATGAGTTATTGCAAGGTTACAATATGACCAGTATTTTTCGTGAAATACGTATGAATCTCTTCCGAAATATTGCCCTTTTTGTTCATCTTGTCTAATAATTATTGGAATCGATTCGACATTCCTGTGTCAATGATCTGATAATTTGTCGTATTGGGTGACTAGTGCATGTTCCTCATGGTATGTTTCTACGATATTAGCAACAGATTCAAAACAAGTCCGTTCTAGCCAAAATCAACTCTACACTTACTATGCCGCTGATGTAACCAACTTAGAGGATGTTTCAGTGGTTCTGGAACAATCACTGAAATTAGACGGCATTACAGCTGCCAATCACCGCATTTATGTCTATCGGTACTAGGGTAGAGGAGGTGGGATAAATGATAATTTTGATTCGGATGGTGACGTAAAATTGCAAAATTAATACCAATAAATAAATCAAAAGATAAACAGAGTTTAACAATTAATAAACTAATTTCGCTTTTACCTAGCATATCCAAAATATAGGAAAAGTAGTCCATAATCGTTTGTACAATTATATGATAATTACCTTGTTAATGAACAATAACCAATATGGCAACCGTAAAGGTCACTCCACAATAAATGCAGTTTCCAAATGTACCTTTGATACTCTAATTGCATTGGAATCGATTAGTTATAATTTTTCTGTGTTTCTGGACCCCTCTAAGACCTTTGATACTATAAATCACAATATTGTATGTAAATAATTATGCCATTACAGCATACGCTGAGTTGCCTTGTAGTGTAATTAAATATATTTCTAACTGGCTCAAAGCCAATAAATGCTTTTTCGACTGCTGGCTCTCTCCCTGATGGGATTTATGCCCATTTCACAGTTGACCTTTCTCATAGAAAGTGACAAATATACATTATGAACACATAACCTGAAATCGTATCGGTGAAGAGGGTTTCTGTGTTGAAGGTATTATATACCCAGATCTATACCAAGTTGTCGTTGTGAGACAATTGAGCATACATATATTTCTCCTGATTGTCAGTAGGATGACAAGTGGAATAAATTGTCCAATACAATTTGATTACATTTAGCGACAACATATCTCTCCGCCCCTCAAATTTTGCCAAGACTCAAACCAGACTTTAGTCATGTAAATATCAATGGTCTCCTTTCAGGAACCGATATTTTAGTCAGCAAGCATCTGGTGCTATGCGATCTACGAAAACGTACCCATTTACCTAGCCTACAGTTAATTATGTTCAGTTGTCTAAAAGTGAAATATCATAAGTACTTAGTAACCACCTGGTATCCTATTACGTGAAGACAATTTCCTAAGTGTATTGTGATGTCACGCTCGCACACACGCAGGCATACACGCACGCAAGTTCGCTCACAAATACATACATACACATATACACACACACTTATAAATACACACAAATACACTCACTCAAATAGAACGTTTTTCAGCACTTCACGGATATGCTGATTGTATTTTTTTATTTTGGTTTAATATGTGGTCTGTTTGAATAAGGAATATATGAAGAAGATCAGTCTTATGTGCATTTTTTCCAGTTATAGGAACCTGCAATTGATGAAGGCTCCTTGACTGCTTTAATTATGCTTTAATTATCATTTATCCCACCTCCTCTACCCTAGTACCGATATACATAAATGCGGTGATTGGCAGCTGTAATGCCGTCTAATTTCAGTGATTGTTCCAGAACCACTGAAACATCCTCTAAGTTGGTTACATCAGCGGCATAGTAAGTGTAGAGTTGATTTTGGCTAGAACGGACTTGTTTTGAATCTGTTGCTAATATCGTAGAAACATACCATGAGGAACATGCACTAGTCACCCAATACGACAAATTATCAGATCATTGACACAGGAATGTCGAATCGATTCCAATAATTATTAGACAAGATGAACAAAAAGGGCAATATTTCGGAAGAGATTCATACGTATTTCACGAAAAATACTGGTCATATTGTAACCTTGCAATAACTCATGATCAACTTAAACCACCTCAACAAACGTACGCTATATCGTTTTACCTGTGTACGTGAGCAACGTATATAGTGTACGTATGTTCTCCTGTAAACAATATGGAAAAGCCAAAGAAAACAGCGGATAAAAAGTAAGCAGATAGAACAATATAGGAGGAAAGGCCAGATGATATCCCTGAAAGCCTTTGGATATTGCTACATACCATAAAGGGGGACATAAAAGGTGAAATTAAAGCATTGGACAGTAAGGTGAGTGCACTGATTCGATTGAATGGAGAACGTGAAGAAAATGATACATCTCTTGAACAGCGATTCGAGCCTTTAGATGATCGACTGATCAGAACTGACGCTACAAATAGGCGTCTGCAGAACCGTATTCTTGACTTGGAGACACGTTCAATGAGAAACAATCCTATTTTTAGTTTTGACCCTAAATCGAGTGCCTGCCGAAATCAGGGAGCGTTACCAATATGCGCTACCCGAGTCCAAGCAAAAACGGCAAAATCCTGCCAATAAAGTCCATCTTGCAAATGGTATGTTGTATGTAAAGGGAGGCTACAGTCTAAATTCCTGACACCTACTTTACCGAGTGTTGACTCGGCTGATGAAAATACCACCAACTTTACCATTGCTATTGGAGATAAAATCAACGACGGAGGCAGCACATTTGCTGGCTATGCCGCTGATGTAACCAACTTAGAGGATGTTTCAGTGGTTCTGGAACAATCACTGAAATTAGACGGCATTACAGCTGCCAATCACCGCATTTATGTCTATCGGTACTAGGGTAGAGGAGGTGGGATAAATGATAATTAAAGCATAATTAAAGCAGTCAAGGAGCCTTCATCAATTGCAGGTTCCTATAACTGGAAAAAATGCACATAAGACTGATCTTCTTCATATATTCCTTATTCAAACAGACCACATATTAAACCAAAATAAAAAAATACAATCAGCATATCCGTGAAGTGCTGAAAAACGTTCTATTTGAGTGAGTGTATTTGTGTGTATTTATAAGTGTGTGTGTATATGTGTATGTATGTATTTGTGAGCGAACTTGCGTGCGTGTATGCCTGCGTGTGTGCGAGCGTGACATCACAATACACTTAGGAAATTGTCTTCACGTAATAGGATACCAGGTGGTTACTAAGTACTTATGATATTTCACTTTTAGACAACTGAACATAATTAACTGTAGGCTAGGTAAATGGGTACGTTTTCGTAGATCGCATAGCACCAGATGCTTGCTGACTAAAATATCGGTTCCTGAAAGGAGACCATTGATATTTACATGACTAAAGTCTGGTTTGAGTCTTGGCAAAATTTGAGGGGCGGAGAGATATGTTGTCGCTAAATGTAATCAAATTGTATTGGACAATTTATTCCACTTGTCATCCTACTGACAATCAGGAGAAATATATGTATGCTCAATTGTCTCACAACGACAACTTGGTATAGATCTGGGTATATAATACCTTCAACACAGAAACCCTCTTCACCGATACGATTTCAGGTTATGTGTTCATAATGTATATTTGTCACTTTCTATGAGAAAGGTCAACTGTGAAATGGGCATAAATCCCATCAGGGAGAGAGCCAGCAGTCGAAAAAGCATTTATTGGCTTTGAGCCAGTTAGAAATATATTTAATTACACTACAAGGCAACTCAGCGTATGCTGTAATGGCATAATTATTTACATACAATATTGTGATTTATAGTATCAAAGGTCTTAGAGGGGTCCAGAAACACAGAAAAATTATAACTAATCGATTCCAATGCAATTAGAGTATCAAAGGTACATTTGGAAACTGCATTTATTGTGGAGTGACCTTTACGGTTGCCATATTGGTTATTGTTCATTAACAAGGTAATTATCATATAATTGTACAAACGATTATGGACTACTTTTCCTATATTTTGGATATGCTAGGTAAAAGCGAAATTAGTTTATTAATTGTTAAACTCTGTTTATCTTTTGATTTATTTATTGGTATTAATTTTGCAATTTTACGTCACCATCCGAATCAAAATTATCATTTATCCCACCTCCTCTACCCTAGTACCGATAGACATAAATGCGGTGATTGGCAGCTGTAATGCCGTCTAATTTCAGTGATTGTTCCAGAACCACTGAAACATCCTCTAAGTTGGTTACAAAATACCCAAAAGGGGGTTTTTTTTAAAAAAGGGTTTGGTGGTATTTTCATCAGCCGAGTCAACACTCGGTAAAGTAGGTGTCAGGAATTTAGACTGTAGCCATCCCTTTACATACAACATACCATTTGCAAGATGGACTTTATTGGCAGGATTTTGCCGTTTTTGCTTGGACTCGGGTAGCGCATATTGGTAACGCTCCCTGATTTCGGCAGGCACTCGATTTAGGGTCAAAACTAAAAATAGGATTGTTTCTCATTGAACGTGTCTCCAAGTCAAGAATACGGTTCTGCAGACGCCTATTTGTAGCGTCAGTTCTGATCAGTCGATCATCTAAAGGCTCGAATCGCTGTTCAAGAGATGTATCATTTTCTTCACGTTCTCCATTCAATCGAATCAGTGCACTCACCTTACTGTCCAATGCTTTAATTTCACCTTTTATGTCCCCCTTTATGGTATGTAGCAATATCCAAAGGCTTTCAGGGATATCATCTGGCCTTTCCTCCTATATTGTTCTATCTGCTTACTTTTTATCCGCTGTTTTCTTTGGCTTTTCCATATTGTTTACAGGAGAACATACGTACACTATATACGTTGCTCACGTACACAGGTAAAACGATATAGCGTACGTTTGTTGAGGTGGTTTAAGTTGATCATGAGTTATTGCAAGGTTACAATATGACCAGTATTTTTCGTGAAATACGTATGAATCTCTTCCGAAATATTGCCCTTTTTGTTCATTTGTCTAATAATTATTGGAATCGATTCGACATTCCTGTGTCAATGATCTGATAATTTGTCGTATTGGGTGACTAGTGCATGTTCCTCATGGTATGTTTCTACGATATTAGCAACAGATTCAAAACAAGTCCGTTCTAGCCAAAATCAACCCCCTTTCACCCTTTAAAAAAAATTTTTTTGGCCTCACTGAAATTAGACGGCATTACAGCTGCCAATCACCGCATTTATGTATATCGGTACTAGGGTAGAGGAGGTGGGATAAATGATAATTAAAGCATAATTAAAGCAGTCAAGGAGCCTTCATCAATTGCAGGTTCCTATAACTGGAAAAAATGCACATAAGACTGATCTTCTTCATATATTCCTTATTCAAACAGACCACATAAAACCAAAAAAAAAAAAAAAACAATCAGCATATCCGTGAAGTGCTGAAAAACGTTCTATTTGAGTGAGTGTATTTGTGTGTATTTATAAGTGTGTGTGTATATGTGTATGTATGTATTTGTGAGCGAACTTGCGTGCGTGTATGCCTGCGTGTGTGCGAGCGTGACATCACAATACACTTAGGAAATTGTCTTCACGTAATAGGATACCAGGTGGTTACTAAGTACTTATGATATTTCACTTTTAGACAACTGAACATAATTAACTGTAGGCTAGGTAAATGGGTACGTTTTCGTAGATCGCATAGCACCAGATGCTTGCTGACTAAAATATCGGTTCCTGAAAGGAGACCATTGATATTTACATGGCTAAAGTCTGGTTTGAGTCTTGGCAAAATTTAAGGGGCGGAGAGATATGTTGTCGCTAAATGTGATCAAATTGTATTGGACAATTTATTCCCACAGAAACCCTATTCACCGATACGATTTCAGGTTATGTGTTCATAATGTATATTTGTCACTTTCTATGAGAAAGGTCAACTGTGAAATGGGCAGAAATCACATCAGGGAGAGAGCCAGCAGTCGAAAAAGCATTTATTGGCTTTGAGCCAATTATAAATGTATTTAATTTGTTTTAGTAGATAGATAGATAGATAGATAGATAGATAGATAGATATTTATTTCCATTTCCAAACATATATACAAGGATCATATATTAATTGAAACCAATGGCACGTTGATAACACTGTTGGATAACACCGTATTAGACAAAATTGTATTACCAATAGTAGAATTCAAGCATTAAACCGAAGTAAATATACTTTTTTCTATTTACCATAAAGTATTATGAAAGATAGTCTTCATTGTTATTCTTTTATACTTGCATAGGAACGCATGAACGGATCATAGACTAATAGTGATCCAATATTCTTTTCAACCTATATTAATTCGCATTGTTCCAATTGGTAGAACTAGATGCTACCTTATTCATTTCTTTTTATCATAGACAAGATATTTTTGTAATTTTAAGCGGTTTTGGTGAGTTGTTAACCAATTAATAAATGTTTTATACATGAGGGTAAAATATTATAGTTGTTTTGAAATGGTAATGGTAAATAATAGAATATCAAATAGTGTCCTGTTTATTCCCCATTGGCACCTTCTTGACGATTATGGGAGAAGATTGAAGCATTTTCCGAACAGATTCTATTGTTCGATCCTGAAGAACAAATTTACTGTAATTCAGTAGGGTTTCTCCTAGATTTTGGTTATATTTTTATATTCTGAATGTCCGACAAAGATAATCTTTATAGATAAGCCACCAATTTCTTTAAACTGAAAAACGTGTATCATTGGTTCTGAAATTCACCTTAACAGTCCTTATAAGCAGATTTGTTTGCTAATGAAATTCCATGTTTTTGAGTCGGGTTCATCTAACCCATAAAAATGTATGCAATAATATATGTGTGTAGTACAGACTAATAATAATCGAATAACATTAATGGATGCATTAGAAATGTCCAAAGGTTTATCAATCCTCATTGGCAAATCACTTGCTGTCGAATAAATTTAATGAGTTTAAATATACACTAATAATAGTCAACTCTGTGAATAGCACATCCAAAAACAACGGAATTATGAGTTTGGTAGAATACATGTACATTTTAAAATTAAGATGGTTTTATCAATTATTTGAAAAATTTATTTATTTACAAAATCATTCGATATCTTACAATTCTCTACTGGAATCGTGTAAGAACATATCTGTATAGCTTAGCATCTTGCATAGATACAAATATCACTCAATTGGCTTTGCTTTTTGAACTTTACACCTAAGTTGAAAACGATATTAACATAGTTTACAAATGAAATTCAAGCGTTGGGTGTTTGTTTGGCGTTAACTTCATCACAAAGTAAACAGTAAGAAATATTGAAAATCAGTTAAAGCTAATAATAAAAAGAGTGATAGGTTAGTGCTAATACTGACAATTAGTCACGCTAATTTATTATGATATACTTGAACATATTTGTGTAATATATTCAAAGCCTAAGCCTTTTTTATTTAAATAGGACGTTTTAGCTTGTTCGAAACTAGACTTAAATAGAGACAATATGTGTTTACGATTTGGTGATGTTAACACTAATAGGATTTATTTTGACAAAATGATCAGTTGAAGCCATAAACTATTGTTTTATTTACGACCTTGAAGACTGAATTTTTAAATCAAAACAAATCGGAAATCGTTGGATTATATGCATACTGTGGAGAAAATGTGATCTAGATCTCGCTGCAAACTATACTAATTTTTATTATATACTATTTTGTTTGAAATGTTTTAAACAATTCTGACGTAAAATCGGGTATCATTTGTAACAGATGCCTACTGAAAGATCGACTGATTTATACGCTACTCGTATTACTCAAGTATATGAACAATGTGATATCTGATGTGAGCTAAATTCACATAATATTTATGTCCATAATTAATTATATGTTGCTTAAAATAATCGATAGTGACATATTCCCGAGGTTGCATTTTTTTTCGGATACAGAATGTGACATTTTGTGTTATTATATTTGGTAAGATATCACTAGATGATACATGGCGTACCCTAATCCAAATAATTGACAAGATCTGTCTTAATTTGTACTTCAGGAACTTTTGTCATTGTGATTAATCAATTACTAATTAATGATAAGACGCTGCAATTGTGTAGGGGTGAACGCGGTGTGTTGCATACCTCCAGTATGTAGGGTGGAATCGTACAATTTCAGATCTATTTCGTTAGCTAGCCATCAAATGAATGGTTATTCAAGGATAAAAGATTATAAAGCAATAAACTAAGCACAATACACATAATTCACGATAGCATCAACCTGCATCTATTATTTCGTTAAATAAAGCGACATGTCAAAATGACCGATTAAAATAAAATAACAAGACTACGATTACGCCATGCAATTTGATTTCTTGCAAATATAAATGAATTCTATAGAATCTAACACGAAATATACACGTAGTCTTCAAATACAAATACAATTCCACCACCTATTTGTTTAAAGTAAGAATCTTATTATTATTATTATTATATAAATTCAAGATTTGTTGAATTCACCTGTGTCTCTATTGCTAGAGTATTAGTTAATATACAACTAGATCCCGCCTTAAGGCGAAGATTCTCACTTTTCTGAAGATTTTGCCTGAGTGGATAAAAATCGAATTTGCTGGTAAACCAATTCAATACCATCATATAGCTATTCCTCCAAATACTTATCTTTAATATACAAGGTTTAATCCAAGATGAATTAAAATCCCATTTTTGATATGACATTGAAGTCATGTAGAATTGGTATAAGAATCACATCTAATGTTATGCCGCTAATTAATTTCAAAAACTTGTTTATTATATAAAAGGAAACTCATCAGCCCTAAAGAGGATCACCATGGTATATAAAAAGGTACCACTTTTGGTGTTATTTAATCCTCAGCTATAACATATTGACTCCTGTCAGTAATATGACTTTTTCCAGGTCAGGATAATTTTCTTGGTGCCAAAGAAAAGTCCTAAGTGCTTCATTATTATCGGGTGATCGATTAGTAGTAGTAGTAGTAATTGTATTCGACGATATATACAGTAGCGTTAATACATATCTAGATCACAAAACCAAAAAGCTGTAACCTCCAAAATAAAGACCAAACATGTAGAACATAATTGAGTATACGAGGAGGCGCAGTGGCCTAAAAGTGACGTATTTAACCGTCTATGTCCGCCTTCCAAGCGTGCTGTTTAAGGTGATAGCATAACATAATATAATGTAATAATATATTATGCAATATATGTAATTCATAAATGACTTTGTTAATTTGAGTTCGTAAGAAATTTCTTTACAGATCTATTAAAGCTATGTTGCGACCTCAACTGTCTTATTGTTTCTGGTAGTTTGTACCATATTTCAGGTGCTAGGTAAATACATTTCATTGATGAAAGTGCAGTTTTTCTGTATTGTATGTGTGGCTGGCGAATGTGACTTGTTTCGTGCAAATGAATATGTATATTTACAGTGAACATGGTCATTAGGGGATCTGATAAAGAAATATTAATGAATGAATACATTATGTTCTAAAGTTGAAAAGTTCATATGTCCTTTAGCTTGAGAATCTGTAGCTTCTTAAATAAGGGTTCGCTGTGAACATTTTAGTTTGATTTCGAGACGGTCATGATTGCATTTTTCTGTAACATTTCTAATCTCCGTAAGTACGTTGTGTGACTACAACCCCATAATAGGGTGCCATATGTTAAATAGGGATCTACCAAGTTGTAGTATACTGTTCTTATATTGTGTACTTTTGATATGCTTAATATTATTGAGGCCATATAGTCCACCAGATAGATGTTATCTATTTATATGCTCATGCCAGTTTTCATCTATAAGTAGATCCAGAAATGTGACACATTTAACTCGATAAATAATTGTATTATCTAATTGTAATACATGTGTGTCCGACTTAACATTCTTAGTTTTTTTAGAAGAATATTTTATGTGTTTCACTTATATTTAAAGATAAGTTATTCACCTTAAATCACTCAGCTAATGATGTAATTTCTGAATAAACGAGTAATTAGTTTGCAAGATACATAAACAGTTGTATCATTCATAAATAATATACATGTGGTGCACTGAAGGGATCCTGGTAGATCATTTGAATATGAAATGAAGAGGAGTGGTCTCAATACGGATCCCTGGGGTACATCACAAGTTATGGGAAATAATATATATATTGTTTTGTCTCTGTTAGATAGCTCTTGAACCACTACAAGGCAACTCAGCGTATGCTGTAATGGCATAATTATTTACATACAAGATTGTGACTTATTGTATTAAAGGCCTTAGAGGGGTCCAGAAACACAGAAAAATTATAACTAATCGATTCCAATGCAAGTAGAGTATCAAAAGTACATTTGGAAACTGCATTTATTGTGGAGTGACCTTTACGGTTGCCATATTGGTTATTGTTCATTAACAAGGTAATTATCATATAATTGTACAAACGATTATGGACTACTTTTTCCTATATTTTGGATATGCTAGGTAAAAGCGAAATTAGTTTATTAATTGTTAAACTCTGTTTATCTTTTGATTTATTTATTGGTATTAATTTTGCAATTTTACGTCACCATCCGAATCAAAATTATCATTTATCCCACCTCCTCTACCCTAGTACCGATAGACATAAATGCGGTGATTGGCAGCTGTAATGCCGTCTAATTTCAGTGATTGTTCCAGAACCACTGAAACATCCTCTAAGTTGGTTACATCAGCGGCATAGCCAGCAAATGTGCTGCCTCCGTCGTTGATTTTATCTCCAATAGCAATGGTAAAGTTGGTGGTATTTTCATCAGCCGAGTCAACACTCGGTAAAGTAGGTGTCAGGAATTTAGACTGTAGCCGTCCCTTTACATACAACATACCATTTGCAAGATGGACTTTATTGGCAGGATTTTGCCGTTTTTGCTTGGACTCGGGTAGCGCATATTGGTAACGCTCCCTGATTTCGGCAGGCACTCGATTTAGGGTCAAAACTAAAAATAGGATTGTTTCTCATTGAACGTGTCTCCAAGTCAAGAATACGATTCTGCAAAGGCTCGAATCGCTGTTCAAGAGATGTATCATTTTCTTCACGTTCTCCATTAAATCGAATCAGTGCACTCACCTTACTGTCCAATGCTTTAATTTCACCTTTTATGTCCCCCTTTATGGTATGTAGCAATATCCAAAGGCTTTCAGGGATATCATCTGGCCTTTCCTCCTATATTGTTCTATCTGCTTACTTTGTATCCGCTGTTTTCTTTGGCTTTTCCATATTGTTTACAGGAGAACATACGTACACTATATACGTTGCTCACGTACACAGGTAAAACGATATAGCGTACGTTTGTTGAGGTGGTTTAAGTTGATCATGAGTTATTGCAAGGTTACAATATGACCAGTATTTTTCGTGAAATACGTATGAATCTCTTCCGAAATATTGCCTTTTTTGTTCATTTTGTCTAATAATTATGGGAATCGATTCGACATTCCTGTGTCAATGATCTGATAATTTGTCGTATTGGGTGACTAGTGCATGTTCCTCATGGTATGTTTCTACGATATTAGCAACAGATTCAAAACAAGTCCGTTCTAGCCAAAATCAACTCTACACTTACTATGCCGCTGATGTAACCAACTTAGAGGATGTTTCAGTGGTTCTGGAACAATCACTGAAATTAGACGGCATTACAGCTGCCAATCACCGCATTTATGTATATCGGTACTAGGGTAGAGGAGGTGGGATAAATGATAATTAAAGCATAATTAAAGCAGTCAAGGAGCCTTCATCAATTGCAGGTTCCTATAACTGGGAAAAATGCACATAAGACTGATCTTCTTCATATATTCCTTATTCAAACAGACCACATAAGATGGGCAGTTATGGTGGGGTTTTTTCCCACAGACTACACATCGGCATCAAAGGATTGGTACCAGAAGACCACTGTAGTTGGCCATAATATCCTTAACAACAGATTGGTCGATACCCAGCTCAGAAGACTGCGTTTCTGGGTATACACAAGAAACTTCACCGGCCCGTCACCCGAAACACTATGCCGGCACTGTCAACAAGTGTACGATCCGGTACATTATCTGCTGAACTGCCCAGCCTACCCGAAGCACCGAAGATCACTTAAAGGTCATCTCCGCCCGGAAGACCACAAACTTCCAGACCGCCACCTAGCGGCGTTGCTCATAAGGAAATCAACATTTCTACCAGACATCATAACTCCACTTCTCCAGAAAGATCCCTACACATACCAAGGACAGATCAGACCGCCCCTATGGACTAGTGGATAAGAGCTTGGGCCCCGTACCCATAATCCGTGCTGTTCGGGAGGCCGGAGGTTCCCGGCCGCGACATTATAGTAGGAGGAGGTTTTAGTCCAACCAGGCAACTGGTAAGGTTTTTTCTCCTCCGAAATTGACTTCTATACTAAACTGAGGTTCCACCATGCCAAACATTGCATAGTACGCCATTCATCACAACAACAGTAGCCAACACCAGGTGGCTGTGCCCAATAGGTGACAGCCAGGGGTTCCTACCCCAAACTTCAACAAGACAAGGGTTTTTTTCCCAACCCGATGACATGACTGATTCAGCCTTTGACCTATTGATTATATCTGTTACCAGTGGTAAACATTTATTCACACTTAAAAGCCATATAGGCAGTGGTTCTAAGTCACATGGCCTCTTCCGAGATTTAATGTTTATATCTGTGAACTCAATTTTAGAAACTGGAGAAATATCATGAGCATTTTTACAGTAAACATGGTATTAGCAAATAATGCGATATTACTGGTATTATTTGGAGAATAAGAAATTATCTTATTCCTAATGATTGTTATTTTTCCCATGGGTATATTGCCGAACATGTCTCCCATGAGTTCAGCAGAGGCAAAAAATGTTACCTTTAATTTTTTTCCAATCAACTGCCATTGTACGGATATCATCCCTTATATATTAAATAACAGAATAAAGTGAATAAATGAAGTGAATGATATCCACGAAGAAGTACCAGGTCAGTTACAAATATCGTTCTAACTCCAGTTTACTTTTTAAATTGGTTTGTTCTTTTATATTTTATTTCTTATAAAAATATTACAACAAAAATCTTCAACATATCTCTTACATATATTAAAGACAAGTACTTTGGCTTTGGCCAATTATCATCTTCGAATGCGTCATCTGTAAAAGGTAAAAGCATTATAAATCAGATGTTCTTTGTCAGAAACGTGTAGTAATAATGGCTTTCATGGTTAAATGTCGTTCACCAAGATCCTTTTGCTAGATAAACTATCATTTGCATTATCTCTGACATTGTGTCAATACGCGGTATTCGCCAATGCCATTACACATTTACACAACCTTTGATATTCTCCAATATGCTTCAAACAGTTTCATTAATTTTCAGAAAGGTTATTCGTTTGTTATAAATTTATAAAACTTTAATTGATAAATACTTTCGAATTTACATAAGGTAGACAAAAATAAACTCGCATAGAACTACATTAATTTGCTACCTTTTCATGTCGGCCAAAATCAGATTTATATTTCCTGGCAGCTAATAATTGACGACATGTAATATATTTCCAATTTAAATACGACGTGATTAGTTCAAACAAACAATGATATTTCCATTAAAGATAATATAAGAATGTTTCAGGCACGGAATCACGCAAGGAAGATAATCAGATTCACTCACGCAATTCTCTTTATTTACCTGTTATCCCGCTGATTAATAATACTAAACATGTTTTGACTTATTTAAGGAAGAATTGTACCTACATATATGAGTGAATATAAACTCCAATTTTCTATACTATTCTTTATACAATGATTGTTTGATCTCTACGAATATTGCACTTTCAGGACTGAATGCAAATTTATTAATAACCCCTCGCTTTCAGAGTAAATAAATTTATTTAATCACAAGGCTATGCATTTTCTGGCGTGTATCATTAACAAACATGTTGTTTGATAACCTGTTACAAGCTTTTTATATCAAAAGGAAATATCAACAAAAGCTTGTTTAGCAGTCAAATTAACGTTTAAATAATTATTCTTCAACTATTTAATGTATAGCATGATACCAACAAATGTAATGTTATCAGAATAAACTTACCTGTTCACTTCACTAAATTGAATAGTGTCACCATATCCATACTAGACCATTTGTTACATATACTAATAGCAATCATCATTATCATAACTCAGTTTGTTGATTGTTGATTGTTTGTAAATAAAGATTTATGGCATGACGAATAAAACAGCAGAGAATCTTCAATTTCCTTCAAGTTTATTATTCATATTCAATGTGACAAGGAAGGAAATAACATATTAGCATGCAAGGTTTTGGAGGAAACAAATCTCTAAATGTCTTTGTTATAGTATGCTATGTATTTCGCGAATAAGCCATTTGCTACATAATTAAACAATTTTTACATTTTATGGATGATATAAGTAGATTTGTAATTAAGGATAAACCTTATATTGCAATGCAGTTCAATGAAAAATATGTAACATTTTCTTTCACTAGATAGAAAAGTGAAATTATATCACAACAAATGGAAGGAATTAAAGTATATAACCAAAGTTAGGCAATCCATTCTTATTTCCAAATGTGATGACAAAATATTAACCGCTCTTCTGAAGGAACTGCTTTATGAGAGAACTCTTCATGGATTTCTTTTGATATACAGTCAATTATATCTTAAATATAGTAAACATGATATTAGATAAAAAAATTAAATAGCTAATTATGTTAACATTTCTAATTAATTAAAATATATAATAAAAATAGCAGTTGTCATTGTAAATATGTGCCTGCATGCTCAGAAAAAGTTAAATTGTCATTTGATAAACTGTAACAGCAATAAAATAGGAAAAGCTATGATGAGTGTAATGCCTTCTAACTCCATTGACGCTCACAACCTTAGACCTTGAAATTTATTTATTCACTCTTCGTTCTCTTGAAATTGTTTAAAAAATGTTATGCAATTAAAACACTGCAGGAACAAAATAAATTAAGAAATACGTAAAGTGAAACGAGCACCTTTAAATGAAATATGTCAAATGATAGCGAACATGAATAAGAAAATATTTATTTCGCTTTGACAAAAACAAATGAACAATCATTTATAAATCTGATGGGTAATCTATTTTGGTGTAGTATAATCTAATTATATTTGCTCTTGTTTAAATTCTCCTGAGAACAAAAATAGTATAATTACGACAATAAATCTAATAGTAGTAATATAATATTTTAAATCATGGTACAGAGGATTTGTTGTGCCCTAACAATCCGTTCGCTAGGTCAAGTAATAAGAAAGCAACATATAAATTGCCAGAACAACGAAACCAAACAATATACCATTTCAAATATCAACGGTCATGCAATATAAATTCTAGATATATAAACAACCTATACTGGCTTGTTTTGGTGAGTGAGTTAGTGAATGGGTTATTGAGTGATTCGATGATTCAGTGATCGTTTGGTTGAGTGAGTGAGTGAGTAAGTGAAATTATGATTGTTCAGAATATTTTAAAAGAAGCTGCACTGGAATCCAGTTGCACGTTATGAAGTCACTATTTGTGAATAATAAATATACAATGTGGTTTCCGGATTTAACATAATGTGGTGAATTTGCATTGGTGCGATTTGCTTTTTAATCATTAAAGTTTTTGAATAATCCACTGCCGAATATCAAATAAACTGTGTTAGAAATTCACCAAGAAAAAAAGAATATATCATTATTATTTAGATCCAAATATATATTAGACTAAATCACATATATGCGAGTATATATAGAAATGTGTCAATGTCAATTCAGCCTTGTTTGATAAATGTAAACATATATCATTAGGGGATTGCATTTGAATAGCCGTCTGACCTTTAGCCTATTAGCCATTGATTCCTCAATCTCATATCATCCAGTCGCATATTAAAGGAGTCATTAGATATTAGTGCCTGACTTTTTGAAGATTTCATAGCAGTTCCAATTTGTGAAATTGGTTATCATCGACGATAAGAAGTGAGTATTCCTATCGAAATAGTTTAATCTTTATTAGCAGATTTGTTATCATTTGTTTTTATAACGATGAATAGAGTACATTGGAATATTTGTGTTGCACATGGTATGTATGTCTGAGACCATTATACAAGGTTTGAGCAGTTGTAGCAGTTATTAATATTCATCGCCATAAACTGTATCCATCTTTATCCTGCCCTAAATTCCTTTTGTCCACTAAATTACATAATGAATAAAACAAGTGGTTGTTTGTTTTTACTACATTGACATACACTTCATACGTATGACGTTTCCAAACGACATATGACTACGGTATATAGACAACGGTTGCATCTTGGGGATTATATTACTTATGGATACGAAATAAAAATTCAAACCATCGCTACTTTCATCTAATCAATAATTATATCATCTATCAGCACATTATGTACCTCCGACCATAAAATAAATTCCTATGAAAGTGTGAATGCTCAGTTTATTGAATGCTATTTTCCAGGCGATAGCTGACTGGATAGATTATTTATAGAGCAACAAAGAAAAGTAATACTATAAATAGAAGCGTACAATTTAAAGATAATGCCATATATGGCAAAACTACTCATTTATATATATATATATATATATATATATATATATATATATATATATATATATATATATACGGCGGATTTACGTTCTTAGTTATCATCCATCAACTGTAAGGCAAATTCAGGTATAACCCAATAAATAACCTTTATAAATGTGAACATTTGAAGACAGTATACATTTCTTAGATTTAACAATTGACCTATTTTAAAACATCAAATCGTCTTTTTGTGTTAATCATTTTGATGACATTTGTTTAAGATAATTGTAGTACTTTCATTATGTTATCATTGATCTGAAGTATCGTAAATATACCCTTCTTTCAATACCATATACGGATATCAAACAAAAATGTATGTAATACCTTCCTGGGTGTTTTACATCTAACTTCATCACTGCTTAAATTATAAATAAGTACAATTGACTAAACATCTATCTGTTTTGTGTATTATTTCTACTCATATATCATATTTCAAATATATAATGCAATACATGCTTCTTAACTAACAAAATAAACGGCTTGCTAAATAATAGGCCTAACATGATTATGATATCGTACAGTTTATCAGCTAAGTAACGTGTGTATGTGTGTATATATATCTCTGTTTATGCGTCTATGCAACTCTCTCTCTCTCTCTCTCTCTATCTATCTATCTATCTATCTATCTATGTATATATCTATCTATCTATCTATCTATCTATCTAGCTTGCTGTATGTGTGTGTATGTGTGCGTATGTGTGTGTGTGTTTCTGTGTTTTTGTGTGTTTGATTGTTTCTATCTATATTTATCCAACAGCCTGTGTTTATATCTCTCAGTGTGTTTGGAGGATAAGTGTATGTATGTGCGTGTTTAGTACAATACAATCGCCACCTGATGTCATGTAAACACGCTGCATAACACCTCGTTCTTCAATAAACACTAGTCTTTACGAGATTAATTGATGACAGGATGAACTAGTTCTTATGTGGTAATACATGGTAGTCACGACATGAAATCGTTACTCATCATAACTAGTGACCACATGCACCGTCTAACCCCCATATAGTACCGGCGGTGTTTTGTTCGTCGTTGAAGGGGTCTATTTGAGCCAAATAAAGCACCTTTAACTCACTGTAAATTCGATCTATTTGCAGTGAATTTTGTCAATTGATATAAATAATCAGAATATCATGAACTGTACAAATTAATTAATATTTGTAATGCTGATGACAGGCTATAATCAGATAAATATTTATCTCCATGCACATATCTTTAGTTTTTTCTGTATAAATCAGCAAACTATATAGATCCATTGTAGTTAGCTGTTAAATTAAATGATAAATAGTGTTATTGCTACAATCCGTTTAGCCAGTCATAATTCGTTGTTAGATTTTGTAGCCATTCACAAAAGGCTATCTATTTGTCGAATAATTAACCATCTAGTAATTGATGGAAATACTTGAAGAAATATTTTTGTAAAATATTTTATTATTGAATTACTTAGTTTCAATAATTGTACCATTTTTTCCAAAGACAACTGAGGCTTCATCAACCAAAACAACCCTAAAGAACAACATATATATAAAATCACTCATAGTTGGTAAAATAGATACTTGGCGTACTCGAAACAATAAATAATAATAATAATAATGTCTATTTAGTAAAGCGCCCTTACTAGAAGGAGCCATTCAAAAGCTCTGCACAAATATAATATAATAATACCCCAAATAATATGTCAGTAAACAACCTGCAAGTGATTTAAAGGATAATAATTATTTATCTTTGAAAGTGACCTTTAACAGATGTATTTTTAGAATAGATTTAAAACGTTTTAAGAGACGAAGTATTTCTAATATTTGTCGGCAATCTATTCCACAAAGTGGGGGCTGCAACACTAAACGCACAATTACCATATGACTTGAGCCGAGACACTGGCACCTGCAATAGTATCTGACTGGATGACCTGAGTTTTCTGGATGACTTTCTAATGAACACCAGTTCCCATAGGTATTCCTGAGCCATATGATTAATAGATTTATAAGTTATTAATAAATTCTTGAAACGGTTGCGCTGTCTAACAGGTAGCCAATGTAGTTTTTGAAGAATTGGGGTGATTTGATCATAATTTTGAGTGTTTGACACTATGCGAGCTACACTATTCTGAATTCCGAAATGTGGTGATGTCAAATATATAATATTTGTTCTATCATTAGTCTTAGAAATATCAGCAATACGATGTTCTAAATTCGTCAAGGTTGAGGAGAAATTTAAATCATTTTCAAGATCCAGTGATATTTACAGCTGTGTGTCATCAGCATACAAGTGATATTTAACCCGATATCGCTACGCAATGATTCCAAGAGGACGGGTATACATTGTGAAAACCAGAGGACAAATAAATGAACCCTGTGATACACCAGATAACACAAACTGAACGTCAGATAAAATACCATGAACAGACACTCTCTGGGAGCGTTGTTCCAGGTAGATTTGAAACCATTCAAGTTTTTTATCTTATAAACCCAACATGTCTTTTAACCTAGAGAAAATATATTATGGTCAACTGTATCAAATGCAGCAGTCAGGTCCAGAATAACAAGTAATACTGGTTTATCGGAGATGACCTTTAAGTGATCTTCGGTGCTTCGGGTAGGCTGGGCAGTTCAGCAGATAATGTACCGGATCGTACATTTGTTGACAGTGCCGGCATAGTGTTTGGGGTGACGGGCCGGTGAAGTTTCTTGTGTAAGCCCAGAAACGCAGTCTTCTGAGCTGGGTATCGGCCAATCTGTTGTTGAGGATATTATGTCCAACTACAGTGGTCTTCTGGTACCAATCCTTTGATGCTGATGTGTAGTCTGTGTAGATCGATTCCAGTCGATTAGAGATGAATCTGTCAACAAGATAGCTGAATGTACCTGGGGTATGTTCGGCATATTCGATGACGTCTAGGCTCGTGGCTTCGTTAGCTAGTTTATCGGCTCGGTCGTTGGCCTCAAGGTTAATGTGGCTTGGAACCCAGTGGAGTATTACTTGGATTCCTCGCTGCTTGAGGGCTGATGCCGTGGTATATATTTCTGTGATGATTTCCGGGTAGGTGTGGAAATTGGCTGTGGTGATGATGGTTAGTGCTCCCATAGAGTCCGAATGGATGATGACTCTTTCGTGGATAGTCCGTCTCTATATCCATATTAGTGCTGCTTTGATTGCGTGCAGCTCGGCTAAGGTGATCGGGGTGTGGTTTGGGATTCTGCCTCTTAGCTCTTCGTCTTTTTCTTTGATGAAGCAGGCCCAGGCTGTAGTTCCGTTATCTTGGGAACTGGCGTCGCTGTATATGTTGATGGTTGGTGTTCGGCTTTCATTCAAGCAGGCAATTCTCTTTGTTGCTTCTATTGCTGCGCCTTCTGGATCAACTTTCTTCTGGATGGGATTATGTATGATTACTTGTATGGGTGGTTCTAACCATGGAGTACGTTCCTTGGACATTGGGGGGATGACTGGAGGTATCCCGATTTCTTTCTGAAGCCAGACAGCCTTGATTGACCATGATGCGTCATTGAAGACTCTGGGATCTTTTTGTGTTTCTTCTTGGACACGCTGTATCATGTCGGTCTGAATGGGTTTGGTAGCAGTTCTGAGGAGATATGTAGCCGTCTCCTTCTTTATTAAGAGTCAGAGGGGCAGAATTCCGGATTCTCTGTATATCATGATGGAGTTTCGTTGGGTAGCCCCAGTATGTAGCGAAGTGGTGCTCGTTGTGTTCTTTCCAAGTTCTGTAACGCTGTAATACAGGCCAGTAGAAGGCCTGGCGCAGCGTATAGTATAACTGACTGTATCAAGGACTTATACAGGGTTATAAGCATATTGGTGTTGACGCCAATCTTCAGATTGGTGATGGCCTTGATCATGTTGAATCTGGAGTTTACTTTGCGTTTTGTGACTGCTACGTGTTGAATGAAGCTGAGTCTTCTGTCTATGGTTACCGAAAACATAGTCGTGACC
>JAODUP010001957.1:0-25354 GCA_025642065.1 Paralvinella palmiformis | reverse complement strand
ACATAACACGTCAAAGCAATGCCGCATATCAAGATGAAAACACGAGTAGCTCGGGAATCGCTGCATATATTTGAATTTAATCCTTGGCCTAGGCAAATATTTGCAATGGCCCTTTCATGCTTCCGAGCGATGGTAAAGATGTGGATATATAAGAACAATATGAACAGAAGGGCAAGTGCCATTGGGACAGGCACAAATGCGACGCTATAGGCGGTGGGATACCAAAGTATGGATAGACATGCTTGTTGGAATTGGTGTCTTGGCCAGGCTAAGGAAATCATAGCCAAAACATTCGCAGCAAAGACGTTTCCCGCAATGACCAGTGCCAAACGCCTTGATGTGACAATAGAATAGTACTGTAGGGGCTTCGTAATAGCAATACGATGTTCTATTGCTATGGCTACGAGATGTAAGATTGATGCCCACAGAGGTACCACCTGCAGCACACTGGCCACCATGCAGATGTCGAAGCTTTTATCGGCACCGACTAGGCGAGCTACAACTTTCGGTAGAAATGGCGTTAGTCCTGTAAATAGATCCACAGCGGATAGGCTGATGATTAATGCGTTCGTTTTATTCTGAAGATCTCTGAACTTGGCGTATAAGACCAGAGTCAAAATGTTCGTCACAACTATCCACACACTTATTATGCAGTAGGAAATAATCATAACTGGATTCATAATACTTAACCAAAACAGATTCCGCTTCCGATAACAGTGAGTCATTCCAGTCATTTTTCTGAAGCGAGTAAGTTTCATTCATTTCTGAGCAACTAACCGTCTTTGACAGCGATGGATTCTGTAGAACTAAACTTGATCATCACGAATCAATCTGTAAGTGAATAGATTTGTTTTTCATTTTCTGTCGCATATGCCTTTACAATAACAATATAAGTGATTAATTAGGTGGCATATGATCGGGATGTTATTTATCAAGTTCGACAGAATTTAAGAACTGGAATACCTTATTTGAAACTTAATAGAACATGTATGCGTCACTTGCCATTAAACGTTACGATATTGTGTGCAAATAAAGATAATACATACCCGTAAATATTTCTGTATGAAAATGAAAAGCGACACAACCAAACAAATACTATACCAGATAGATAAGTATATATAACTATTACTATTACTACTACTACTACTACTACTACTAGTATTACCTCTACTACTACGACTAATAATAATACTATTACTACTACTATTACTACATGTATTACTATTACTATTACTACTACTACTACTACTAATAATAATATTACTACTACTGCCACTACTGCTACTACTAATAATAGTTATGATAATAAAAATAATTTAAATACCAGCTTGGCGAATTTGTTAGAGCACTGTGCTATAATCCTCTCGGGTTCGAATCCAGTTCATGCATTTGTTTTATGAGAATTATTTCGCTTGATGGCCAATCGCATGGCATATGATGATGGTGATGTACTTTAAATAGCGCAACTCATCTCGACCTATATACTGCCTCACTGAACAGGGAGTCGTTCTAAAGGGCTTAATACTGAAAACAAAATCAAAACCTGTTCCAACTCACATAGCACGGACTCGTTTCATATACAAATACGTTTTTGGAATATCCTGTCTTTTAAATAGGGATAATTTAGCAAGGAGATACAAAATATGTAATTTTTAAATTACCTAAAATGACTCTACTTATTCTCTTAAGATTTAGATACTCAAGAACAAAGGAATTCAATGATTACTTTATTGGTTTATAATCTGTCACTGAATATCGTGAGGAAATATTTATTTTCAAGCAAAGGAATTGCATTATAAATAACATTAAGGTTAAAAATGGCATATATGCATAAGTAATACATGTTGTTAAATATAGAAGAGTAATTATTTGACTAAAATCTTGATTGAAATGAGCAAATTAATTATGTGGAAAGGTACTTCAGTGTTACAAAATAAAACATAATCGATATATTCTGAGCAATTCTGTCTCATATTGTTGGAAAATACTTTCAAACAATATAATAACCCTGTTTTATTATCATTAAATCACGATTAGGGTAGTTCGTGACGAGAAATATGCCCAAAATCCCCTGCTATTCCTTGCTAATTATGACGTATTAAATCGATTGACAATGCCAACGAAAAACAAACCCACACACCACCAGCTACTTATTTATCAACGCTGCTAAATGTTAAGGGCCTTCATAATTATTGCGACATGCCTTACAAGTTTGAAGTGGAGAAGCTTACAAGTAAAACGAAATGCATGGAAATAAATGGTAAGTAAATGAAAACTTATAATGGTTTAATTGGTAATTATCGAAATATCTAATCTAAATTCAAAATATATATATATATATATATATATATATACATATATATATATATATATATATATATATATATATATATATATATATATATATATATATATATAGAGAGAGAGAGAGAGAGAGAAAGGGTGGCATTAGAGTAGGAGAGACAATTTCGGCGGATAGGATTGGGGATAATTAATTATGCGTGGTTTTTTATCGTTTGTTAACCCCGACTATCACTTTATTTAATCAACACAGTCGTGACCCAATGATCCTGACAGCTTGTCAATAAATTAACAGATTACCGGATTACCAGACACATTGTACGGTCAGTGTGTGGCGGGAATGGCGGAGGTACTGATATGGCAATGTATGGTATTCGCGTTCCTCAGCATTGGCGGTGGCTGAATAAAGGGCGTCGGATAACGGGATAATTAACATGACAGGAAATCGGGTCCTTGTCACAAGTTGGCGATAGGTGCGGTTAGCGGCTCTTCGGGGGTGACAGATGGTGGGGCTAGACTATATATACATCTCTCTCTCTCTCTCTCTCTCTCTCTCTCTCTCTCTCTCTCTCTCTCTGTACATATATATATTTAAAGAAGTGGGTATGTGTATATGTACGTGTGTGTCCTTACTAATAGCTTAATTTTTAGTATGTAAGTTATTAGCATTCAATGTATCTAATATACTTCGCCTTTTCAATAGGTTAATAAATTATATCGCAAATTATGAAATGACCTAATTATATTATCTTCAGAGAATTAAAACTGTTCACAGGAAACATGCATTTAAGGTATTGCTATTTTTACTGGGTTTCATTACAATACAAAGATCAAATTATTTCCATAATACCCATCTGCTTTGGATGCTTTCCACCACGTGGACGCATCGCTAAACAATTGATATTACCACCATAAGGTCATAAGCCAAGCAACTGATTCTCTAACTCATTATCTAAATATGAGCAATAAATAAGTGAAAAGCAAATGCTGGTGGTTACACAACAACGACGTCAGCAACGTTGAACCATTAACAACCAAAACTCGGTTTCTTTGCGTAAACACTGGAGTGGGCGATACTATTGGGCGTTTAATGATCAGTTAAAACGACACTTCAGTAAATACAAAATAGCTAAATATAATCAACATATTCTAATATAAATTCAATCTATATTACACAATATGTAAAATACACTAGTTTCAGTGGTGTAACTTATTTGATAACTGAACTATCCGAGAATTACTCCAGTGGATTTACATCGAGAGCCGGTCATACTTCCCGCCATTAACCGTGCCTTCATAACATGAAACTGATCTGGGTTAACGTTCATACTAGTATTTTAGGGAAATCCAATCACGATGGTAAGAATATTTAATATTTTAGTCTTGACTTCACCTATGGCATCCCCAGTACATGATATAGTATTATCATCATGATAATAATAAATATAACGATGACTTTTAGCTAATAGCAACAAATAATTAGAAAATATTGTGTACGTAAAAGGACCGAAAATAAATCCTTGTGCAGCCCTTTTGGAAATTGCCATCCATTCATTTGTTGAATTATTAATTTTTATCCGTTTATTCCAATACGCATGTTCACTGACACTATAGCTATTTTTTTTAATTAAAATGCGATGTGGCATACAATCAAATGGATGAGAGAGATCAGATAGTACAGTTCCAACGCTCTTTTTATGGTTCGTATTATATTTCACATCTTATATAAATCTTAAAAGTACACTTTGGTAACATTGTTTTTTCCCTTCTAAATCGGGATCTATGGGGTGAAACAATAGGATAAAAATGTAGACATATGATGTAGTAACATTCTCACAGATAGTCCGGAAATTAATGGTAAAATACCAATACCATGATCACGACCTCACTTACATCAAGCCATTCACTTGAATATGAGACAATTGTTCTATACATTTTGTTTGCAAAACTCTTCTACTTTGTCAATGACCATATCTTTACTACGACCTCCAGAACGAGAAAGCATCTCCCAAAACTAGACAAACAGAGGTGCTTACATCTGTATACATTTCGCAGATCAAACACATGTCGCATCACATCTGTCTGCTGTCATCTGCAATCATTTATTGCACGGTCTTACTATGTCACAAGTAGAATGTTCCCCCTATCGTTATGTTCGAATTATTACTAGTCAATTTTTGCACACCACCCAGACTAACAACTTGATGGTTCAGTTCACAATTGCAGATTCACATTTTCTATCCAAATCTAATTTCTAAATGATAATGTTTAGCAGGTAAGAAACTAGCCCGAACGGACATTATTACTTGAGCCAATGAAGTTTTATCACTGCTACTCTAAATGTATATACACTTCTATCTAGTTATTACTGAAAGGAATGCGCAATTCATACTGACATTCACTGGGAACGCCTGCGTGATATAGTTGGTAGCGCGTTGGACCATAAATGACTACCACCTGAGTTCGAATCTCGGCGTGGGCATATCTGAAGGGTGTTTCATCTTTAACTTCGCTTCATTACCTTTGGAGATCGCTCGGCTCATCTAGCCTACCGCGTGCACAAAGTGGCCGTAAAACATCAATAAGCATCACCATCATCTTACTGACACTCACAGCATTAGTGATAACTGATCATTGGAAGAAATTATTTTGTTGTGTTTGAGTGGGTGAAAACACAGAATGGTAATTTGCAGAATTAAATTATTTCAAGTATTTGTCAGTAGTTTTTATCAATTTGAAGGATTTATTTTATATAAACGAATTTCCAACATGACCCAGTGAAAACGGAAGCATGAATAACTTTAATTTAAATACTATGTGGACAAAGATACTACCTGATAGTTGGCGTGTGATTCAAATGGATATGACAATATATATATATATATATATATATATATATATATATGTGTGTGTGTGTGTGTGTGTGTGTGTGTGTATGTGTGTGTGTGTGTAAGCCCCAAATCAGATTCTTGAAATAAACCGGCTTTTTATCTGTAGATCATAAGGGTTGAAAGGCCAACACACCGAAAGATGGAAGTGGCAAGAGTTGCAATCTGTGGCCCTTGTGATATGTTTAAAATCTGGGTTTTCCTTTCGAAATAAAATATAATAAATTTCATGATGCTAATGTTTAAATGTTCGTCAGTTATCTACTGTCTCTCATATTCGGATTAATGAGATACCTATTATTTCTCACGAAAGGGGAATAGAACTAGGAGAATCAGCGAGGAAAGCCAACCCAATTTACCTTGATCGCCTTCTGATTATGTTAAAGGTCATAAAAGGATTTGCATAAAATTGTTTAATTTAATCCTTCAAGTGCAAGTTTGCAATGTTAGCCCTAATTACCGGTAGGAAGAACACGTCCTTGACAAGCTTGAACATCGAAAAATATATAATTCATAATAGCCATTTGCTGCACCCTCCAGAAATAACCAATCAACCCTATTAATCGTCTGATGACATTAATAAATGCATCATTAGTTAGTTTCGAATCGAGAACAAAACGCGTGTAAGAATAATTTTAAAAGCAATCTGTAGAAAATGATTTAAAATTGTTGTAAATAAATTGTTGTAAATAAATTGTTGTAAATAAATTGTTGTTAATAAATTGTTGTAAATAAATTGTTGTAAATAAATTGTTGTAAATAAATTGTTGAAAATAAATTGTTGTAAATAAATTGCTGGAAATAAACTGCTGGAAAGAAATTACTGGACATAAATTACTGGACATAAATTGCTGGAAATAAATTTATTTAAAAAAAGGGTATTGGAGTCGAATTGGAATTGAAAATATTTGAATTAGAATAGGAATTGAAATTAACAAATTTTGAATTGGAATTGGAATTGAATCTAAAAATTAATTTACCATTTTTACAACGTTAACACTTACATGTAGTGTTACCAATATACTGGAATAAAAATGAAATGTTGGAATGAAATCACCCCCCTTCTCTCTCTCTCTCTCTCTCTCTCTCTCTCTCTATATATATATATATATATATATATATATATATATACACCCATGCACGACACACACACACAAATACACACACACGCACACTAGAAATCTTAAGAATAGTGACACAAATATCACGTTGGCCTTTTCAATGTTATATTTCCGAATGATATCATAATGACAATCATTAGAAGTCCTTTGAATGATATCGAGTTCTGTTAAAACGACTCCATTAATAATCCATTAAGCTGATGCCTTACCATCAAGCCATAAGTGACAAATAAGTAGTGAGATGAATGTAAAAGTCCATAGGCTATGATAGCCTTGTAATTTTGCTGGGTCTTTGACATCAGCCACTCTTCACATTATGGTACCATTCTTGTTACCTGAGTCCTAATCGTAACCTGGCATACAAGTTTCCTCTATCAAACTCTCCCATTAGGTGATTATGATTTTTAAAGGCTGATTTTTCTTCAGTTAACTATCTCAATACTATAAGAGGTCTTTTTGTACCATTTAATTCAGTAATATATATATATATATATATATATATATATATATATATATATATATATATAACACACACACACACAGAGAGAGAATCCGTTAGTTGTCACGTATATGTTAGATAACAAGTGAATGCATTACATTGTATACCTGAATTATTAAACAAAGAAAACACACAGAACAGAAAACAAAATTACAATGAACCATTACTGATAACATGTTGGTGTGTCTTGCATGACTGAATTAGCGGAAATATTTGGCAATATTCTGGTGTTGTTGGATTATCGAGGTAATTTTACATTGAAATGGCACATTCTCTTGGCGAAATGAAATGTCGGATCGCGGCAAACGATTTTGTTGGATTAAAGAGCCCCCCCCACACACACATAAACACACACACACACACACACACAACACACACACACCCCACACACACATTACACATGTCTCAGCAAGAAAAGTCGCCACTCTGGATTCAGTCCCCTGAAGAAACGTCCAGAGTTTGAATTCACGGTTCGAGATTCTCTGTGCCTGTGCCTTTTTATACACAGCTAAAACACACATTGCCCGTGCCAGAGATTGAGGTTCGTGTTTTTTTTTTACCAATTGTGTAATATTTGATATAAAGGGCTAGTGACGAGTAGGTCATATAATTTATTGGATTTGTATGCTTATGAGGTATTTGACCCTCCAGCAAATATCACAAGGCATATTATGCTGCGGTTAAGATGTTCCTTTTTCTGTGCGTGGAGACTGTATGTTTCCAGGTCCATGCGTTCTAAGAAAAGTTGATCTAGAGCTGTATATTCCGTGCACTATTTGCGTCTTTGGAGGCACGCCGTTTAAGTGTTTGGCCTGGTTATCCAGCATTTAAATGACTGTAGCAGACACAGTACGCTCTTAAAGCATGTACTCCTGATTCAGGAATAGAAACACTGCATCGCATCTCGAGCGGTGGCATTGGACACAGCTCGCGTGGTTGGTGTGTTTTATATAACAAGTTTAGTTGCATATATAATTCACCGTAGTTGTTTGTGGGAATAGAATTATCTTTCCTAGGTCCAGTTATGTCCAGTTTGTACTATGACATTCAAGGCTAACTCTAGTCTCCTTGTCATTAATAAAACCCTATATTATAATTATAGTTTGTATAGCAGACCTTAGGTCTGATTTGAAAATGTTAATATATAGAACGGCAATTCCGCCATAACGGTCTGCTAAAGCGCCGATGTAAATTGTTATAATAGTGACGAGTAGGTCATAGTATTTATTGGATTTGTATGTTTATGAGGTATTTGACCCTCCAGCAAATATCACAAGGCATATTATGCTGCGGTTGAGAAAGTTCCGTTTTCTATGCGTGGAGACTATATTTCCCGGTCCCTGCATTCAAGAAAAGTTGATCTAGAGCTATATATTCCGTGCACTATTTGCGTCTTTGGAGGCACGCCGTTTAGATGTTTGGCCTGGTTATCCAGCATTTAAATGACTGTAGCAGACACAGTACGCTCTTAAAGCATGTACTCCTGATTCAGGAATAGAAACACTGCATCGCATCTCGAGCGGTGGCATTGGACACAGCTCGCGTGGTTGGTGTGTTTTATATAACAAGTTTAGTTGCATATATAATTCACCGTAGTTGTTTGTGGGAATAGAATTATCTTTCCTAGGTCCAGTTATGTCCAGTTTGTACTATGACATTCAAGGCTAACTTTAGTCTCCTTGTCATTAATAAAACCCTATATTATAATTTTAGTTTGTATAGCAGACATTAGGTCTGATTTGAAAATGTTAATATATAGAACGGCAATTCCGCCATAACGGTCTGCTAAAGCGCCGATGTAAATTGTTATAATAGTGACGAGTAGGTCATAGTATTTATTGGATTTGTATGTTTATGAGGTATTTGACCCTCCAGCAAATATCACAAGGCATATTATGCTGCGGTTGAGAAAGTTCCGTTTTCTATGCGTGGAGACCATATTTCCCGGTCCCTGCATTCAAGAAAAGTTGATCTAGAGCTATATAATCCATGTACTATTTGCGTCTTTGGAGGCACGCCGTTTAAGTGTTTGGCCTGGTTATCCAGCATTTAAATGACTGTAGCAGGCACAGTACGCTTTTAAAGCATTATCAGTACTTCTGACTCAGAAATAGAAACACTGGATCGCATCTCGAGCGGTGGCATTGGACACAGCTCGCGCGGTTGGTGGGTTTTATATAACAACTTATATAATTCACCTTGGTTGTATGTGGGAATATAATTATCTTTCCTAGGTCCAGTTATGTCCAGTTTGTACTATGACATTCAAGATTAGCTCTAATCTGCTTGTCATAAATAACATTTAAGAACTACAATAGTTAGAATAGCATAAATTAGGTCAGGTTTGAAAATGATAGCATAGTTCAAACAGTACGGAAGCTATGACGCGCTATTACGGTCTGCTTCAGCGCAGATGTCAGTCTTTTAATAGTAATTAAGATAAACAGTTTTAATTGTAGTCGCTTCATGACGCCTGCCCGTTGTAAAAACTGATCTTTGAAGACAGTGACAATTGGGTTATATGGTTTATATAGTATTGCTTTGAAGAAAGATACAGCAATTAAAAAATAGCTATAAATAGGGCTGCTTAGATAATTAATCTAAACATTCTCACTACTGTCGTGATCTGACTTGGGTGTTCTACTCCCAAACTCCACGGCTGTAGGTGATTCGCTTTTTGTTTTTGCTTGGCGGCTTAGGGACTGGTGAGACATTACACATGTCTCAGCAAGAAAAGTCGCCACTCTGGATTCAGTCCCCTGAAGAAACGTCCAGAGTTTGAATTCACGGTTCGAGATTCTCTGTGCCTGTGCTTTATTATACACAGCTAAAACATACACACGCACATACACACACACACACACACACACACACACAAATAATCGCTTAATTTTTACTTTAAATTCCCTGCATCTGATAAAGTAAACGATGGTATTCATTCCTGAATTAAAGTAGAGAAAGGAAGTCGACATATAGTAGATATACACCATTATACTACTGGCAGGTAGCGGATAGGCTGATGATTAATGCGTTCGTTTTATTCTGAAGATCTCTGAACTTGGCGTATAAGACCAGAGTCAAAATGTTCGTCACAACTATCCACACACTTATTATGCAGTAGGAAATAATCATAACTCGGCCGTAAGTGGATTCATAATACTTAACCAAAACAGATCCAGCTTCCGATAACAGTGAGTCATTCCAGTCATTTTTCTGAAGCGAGTATGTTTCATTCATTTCTCAGCAACTAACCGTCTTTGACAGCGGTGGATTCTGTAGCACTAAACTTGATCATCAAGAATCAATCTGTAAGTGAATAGATTTGTTTTTCATTTTCTGTCGCATATGCCTTTACAATAACAATATAAGTGATTAATTAGGTGGCATATGATCGGGATGTTATTTATCAAGCTAGACAGAATTTAAGAACAGGAATACCTTATTTGAAACTTAATAGAACATGTATGCGTCACTTGCCATTAAACGTTACGATATTATGTGCAAATAAAGATAATACATACCCGTAAATATTTCTGTATGAAAATGAAAAGCGACACAACCAAACAAATTCTATACCAGATAGATAAGTATGTACAACTATTACTACTACCACTACTACTACTACTACTAGTATTACCTCTGCTACTACGACTAATAATAATACTATTACTACTACTATTACTATATGTATTACTATTACTACTACTGCTACTAATAATAATAATATTACTACTACTGCTACTACTACTAATAATAATAATAGTTATGATAATAAAAATAATTTAAATACCAGCTTGTGACATTCTAATGGCGAATTTGTTAGAGCACTGTGCTATAATCCTTTAGGGTTCGAATCCAGTTCATGCATTTGTTTTATGAGAATTTGTTCGCTTGATGGCCAATCGCATGGCATATGATGATGGTGTAGGCAGGGCTGACTTTAAATAGCGCAACTCATCTCAACCTATATACTGCCTCACTGAACAGGGAGTCGTTCTAACGGCTTAATACTGAAAACAAAATCAAAACCTGTTCCAACTTACATAGCACGGACTCGTTTCATATACAAATACGTTTTTGGAATATCCTGTCTTTTAAATATGAATAATTTAGCAAGGAGATACAAAATATGTAATTTTTAAATTACCTAAAATGACTCTACTTATTCTCTTAAGATTTAGATACTCAAGAACAAAGGAATTCAATGATTACTTTATTGGTTTATAATCTGTCACTGAATATCGTGAGGAAATATTTATTTTCAAGCAAAGGAATTGCATTATAAATAACATTAAGGTTAAAAATGGCATATATGCATAAATAATACATGTTGTTAAATATAGAAGAGTAATTATTTGACTAAAATCTTGATTGAAATGAGCAAATTAATTATGTCTGCGAATTCTGTGGAAAGGTACTTCAGTGTTACAAAATAAAACATGATCGATATATTCTGAGCAATTCTATCTCGTATTGTTTTAGGAAAATACTTTCAAACAATATAATAACTCTGTTTTATTATCATTAAATCACGATTAGGGTAGTTCGTGACGAGAAATATGCCCCAAATCCCCTGCTATTCCTTGCTAATTATGACGTATTAAATCGATTGACAATGCCAACGAAAAACAAACCCACACACCACCAGCTACTTATTTATCAACGCTGCTAAATGTTAAGGGCCTTCATAATTATTGCGACATGCCTTACAAGTTTGAAGTGGAGAAGCTTACAAGTAAAACGAAATGCATGGAAATAAATGGTAAGTAAATGAAAACTTATAATGGTTTAATTGGTAATTATCGAAATATCTAATCTAAATTCAAGAATTTCATCAATTATATAATACAATATATATATATATATATATATATATATATATATATATATATATATATATATATATATATATATATATATATATATATATATATAGAGAGAGAGAGAGAGAGAGAAAGGTGGCATTAGAGTAGGAGAGACAATTTGGCGGATAGGATTGGGGATAATTAATTATGCGTGGTTTTTGATCGTTTGTTAACCCCGACTATCACTTTATTTAATCAACACAGTCGCCACCTAATGATCCTGACAGCTTGTCAATCAATTAACAGATTACCGGATTGCCAGACACATTGTACGGGGTCGGTGTGTGGCGGAATGGCGGAGGTACTGATGTGGCAATGTGGTATTCGCGTTCCTCAGCATTGGCGGTGGCTGAATAAAGGGCGTCGGATAATGGGATAATTAACATGACAGGAAATCAGGTCCCTATCGCAGGTTGGCGATAGGTGCGGTTGGCGGCTCTTCGGGGTGACAGATGGTGGGGCTAGACTATATATACATCTCTCTCTCTCTCTCTCTCTCTCTCTCTCTCTCTCTCTCTCTCTCTCTCTCTCTCTCTCTCTCTCTCTCTCTCTCTCTCTCTCTCTCTCTCTCTCTCTCTCTCTCTCTCTCTCTCTCTCTCTCTCTCTCTCTCTCTCTCTCTCTCTCTCTCTCTCTCTCTCTCTCTCTCTCTCTCTCTCTCTCTCTCTCTCTCTCTCTCTCTCTCTCTCTATCTCTCTCTCTCTCTCTCTCTGTACATATATATATATTTAAAGAAGTGGGTATGTATATGTACGTGTGTCCCTTACTAATAGCTTAATTTTTTTTTTAGTATGTAAGTTATTAGCATTCTTATCTAATATACTTCGTCTTTATATTAGGTTAATAAATTATATCGCAAATTATGAAATGACCTAATTATATTATCTTCAGATAATTAAAACTGTTCTGAAAACATACTTACCTATTGAATGGTCCATTTATTGATAAAGTAATTCAAGCTATAATCAAATTTCCTTTTCCATTAGATTTAACAGAGATGAAGTTAGCATCAAAACAATGTCTGATCAGACAGTACACAATACAACTGAAATATCGTTTATCCATCACAGTCTTGTGCGAAGATGTCTTCTCCTTGTCAATATTGCTATAAGAATGAAATGATCTTTGAAATGAAATGATCTCTATTTCTTCACCGGGAACACCTCCCCATGAAGAACAGTCGACGCTTGGTCTAAGTGAGCAATAACTAGCAGATAATCGATTTCGTCGATAATCGAATCATCATCTGTATAACGCCCAGCCGGCAGTTTATAGCACAGACATTAGTAATGTCAAATAGCGTGTTTTAAATGCAATGTACACCATATATTTGTGCAGCATTAGCGAAATATTAGTAACCGGCTGATTATGTTTCAACACTTCTGGCAGTCAAATACAACCAAAAAATACGAACAAAAAGAATAACATTAAGAATATAAAAATAACACTAAGAACAAGTAGGAACATCAACAACAACAAAAAATAACAATAAGAACAATGAGAACATCAACAACAACACAGAAATAACAGGAAGAACAACGAGAACATCAACAACAACAAAAAATAACAATAAGAACAATGAGAACATCAACAACAACAAAAAATAACACTAAGAACGATGAGAACATCAGCAACAACAAGAATAAAAGTAAGAACAAAAAGAACATCAACAACAACAAAAAATAACAGTAAGAACAATGAGAACATCAACAACAACAACAAACTGTAGCAGTGAAACTATTAAGCAAAACAGCTAGAAGAGCAGCTACAACAACAACAACAACAAATATTACAAAACGGCAAGAAAATACGAACATCAATAACAACAAAACAGTAACAGTAAGAACAATGGGAACATCAACAACAATAAAAAAAACACAATAACAATAAGAAAACTATCTCTGCTAGAAGTAGGAGGTGTTGACGGAGACTTAGTGAAACAATGCCTGTTGAGGACAATTTCTACGTAGAAAATGCTATTCACCGTTATAAGATTATGCCGATGAGAACGTGCTTTTCGTTAATCCTTTAATCAGGTGAAGGGGCCCAGTGTTTGGCCTGGTTATCCAGCATTTAAATGACTGTAGCAGACACAGTACGCTCTTAAAGCATGTACTCTGACTCAGGAATAGAAACACTGCATCGCATCTCGAGCGGTGGCATTGGACACAGCTCGTGTGGTTCGTGTGTTTTATATAACAAGTTTAATTGTATATATAATTCACCTTAGTTATTTGTGGGAATAGAATTATCTTTCCTAGGTCCAGTTATGTCAGTCTGTACTATGACACTCAAGGCTAACTTTAGTCTCCTTATCATTAATAAAACCCTATAATATAATTATAGTTTGTATAGCAGACATTAGGTCTGATTTGAAAATGTTAATATATAGAACGGCAATTCCGCCATAACGGTCTGCTAAAGCGCCGATGTAAATTGTTATAGTGACGAGTAGGTCATAGTATTTATTGGATTTGTATGTTTATGAGGTATTTGACCCTCCAGCAAATATCACAAGGCATATTATGCTGCAGTTTGAGAAAGTTCCGTTTTCTGCGTGGAGACCATATTTCACGGTCCCACTGCATTCAAGAAAAGTTGATTAGAGCTGTATAATCCATGCCTATTGCGTCTTTGGAAGCGCCGTTTGGGAGTGTTTTGGTTTAGTTTATCCAGCATTTAAATGACTGTAGCAGGCACAGTACGCTCTTAAAGCATTATAAGTACTCCTGACTCAGGAATAGAAACACTGCATCATATCTCGAGAGGTGGCATTGGACACAGCTTGCGCGGTTGGTGGGTTTTATATAACAACTTATATAATTCACCTTGGTTGTATGTGGGAATATAATTATCTTTCATAGGTCCAGTTATGTCCAGTTTGTACTATGACATTCAAGATTAGCTCTAATCTGCTTGTCATAAATATCATTTAAGAACTACAATAGTTAGAATAGCATAAATTAGGTCAGGTTTGAAAATGATAGCATAGTTCAAACAGTACGGAAGCTATGACGCGCTATTACGGTCTGCTTCAGCGCAGATGTCAGTCTTTTAACAGTAATTAAGATAAACAGTTTTAATAGTAGTCGTTTCATGACGCCTGCCCGTTGTAAAAACTGATCTTTGAAGACAGTGACAATTGGGTTATATGGTTTATATAGTATTGCTTTGAAGGAAGATATAGCAATTAAAAAATAGCTATAAATAGGGCTGCTTAGATAATTAATCTAAACATTCTCACTACTGCCGTGATCTGACTTGGGTGTTCTACTCCCAAACTCCACGGCTGTAGGTGATTCGCTTTTTGTTTTTGCTTGGCGGCTTAGGGACTGGTGAGACATTACACATGTCTCAGCAAGAAAAGTCGCCACTCTGGATTCAGTCCCCTGAAGAAACGTCCAGAGTTTGAATTCACGGTTCGAGATTCTCTGTGCCTGTGCCTTATTATACACAGCTAAAAACACACACACACACACACACACACACACACACACACACACACACACACACACATTAATTCTCTACTTGCTTATTGACCACAACTGGTTAGTTCATATATACTATATTACATCCGAATTACAAAAAAAGATAAGGATGTGGCTAAGAATATTAAATCGTGAATTCAAACTGTAGACAATTCATCAGTGTTCTCATGCTAAAACTTGATTAATCTCTCACGATCCCCTGGGTGTCTGTAGAATACATTATAAGAAAAACGAATCACCTACAATCGTACTCATTAAGTATTACATACTGATGTCAGTTTGTGGCAATTTTGAGATTATTTATGCTAACTGCATAAGGGGCGCTAGTTATGCCTATTATTCAAATGTTATATGCAATGTAACAAATATGTTTTTTTAAACCTTATATAATAATAATAATAATAATAATAATAATAATAATAATAAATCGTGGTTACTAGAAGGATTTGATCAACGATGTCTTACAACAAAATTACACCATGTAGTATCTAAAACCAAAAATTAATAATATTAAAGTAGTGAAATTATTTAACCGACAAAGCAAAAATAACCATACTAATAAATTTCAGAACAACAGGTAAGCGCTATGTTATCATAGATAGTTTAAGGGATCGTTGGACGAAACTAGTGATTTTTTAGGGATGATTTTAGACAATTTGTAGGTAGACGTATGATTATTAAATTTCGATAACACAGCAAGAGCATTCAGTAATTTTGTTGTTGAATGTTTTCTGTATTGAATCAAAATGCTAAAATAAATACTTACATGTTTCCATGAATTCTAGTAACCTCCAATGAAACACTAAATAAAAGATAAGTTTCTTTCCAATAATCATCCTTTTTTATATAATCCTGTTAGTCTATCAGGATTGATTAACAATGAACTTGATTCTTGTTTGTCTACTCACAACCTCTTCAGTGAATGTAATATATCAACTACAGGCCTTATTGCTATACTCTAAATCGGGTACGACGCCGCCGCATTCGATAATACAATATTAATGCATTGTTTCTATGTAACCAGAAATGTATAGTAACACAAGCTTCATATGAGATGTTCTTATATTATTCACCAATACCTAACGCTTGGCTACATTGATCTATTAATAATATAACTCGTTGTATTCATCAATTTTGTATAATTATTTTATAAAATGTTCCCATGCTTGATGTTATTCGTCTAGCTTCCTTATCGATGAAAGTAATATAACATATTATCAACTAATCATTGCTATACCTGACGCACCTATCATTTCTATGACTTCCTTGTCATAACTAAAAAGAGTTATGCTACCAGCCACCATTACAAAGGATTGGACTCGATACGATAGATCTATCAGTTCCGAATGGCTGCGAAATGCCCCCCATATTGATCAAATGCAGAAATTGATTTCACTAATTCAGCTTCGGCATTCACATCATGCTGCAAGTTAATCAATTACTAATGAGCAGATACAATTAAACCTACTTATATATATATATACACTTATCTATGCCCATTGATCCCGCATTATATTAGTAGCAATTGCCTTTGTTTGGTTGAAAGCCTGCTCCATGTTGGTATTTTAATACGCAGAAAGTCCGCCATCCCTATTCGGTATACGGTAACTGACATATGAATAATACATACCTCAGTAACATGACTATTTCCTGATACGGTAGAATCAGATGTAGATTTATATCAGTCGTTGTAAATATTGTTTATCATTTAATTTATAATATAATCGGAAATAAGTAATTAAAACAGAAATGTATTGTATGTGTGACTTACTACAATGTTTGTGAAATGTTTAAGTGAAATGATAAATAAATAACCAGGTCACAGACGCAACAAGACGAGATAGATTTACTGTTAATGGAATCTCTTGATGAATTTAATTACAGGACTATTTTTTTCTCATAACATATTTGCAATAAATCTTCGCTGTAAGTTTACTTATCTCCAATATTAACAGACACTGCAAGTGTGCAATAAATTGTACATTTTCTCACGTGGTCAACAAACTAATGTTTGTTTACACGCCGAGGGCCTATAAAAGGCCCAACGCTAAGTTTTCACTTAGGTTAGAGAAGAACTCCGACGCCAGACCAGTCGCATTGTGCAAATACATATATGGTTCATATAGGTAGGATCGATTTAGTCATTCGAACCCAGAATTAAAACTGAGTTCATCGTCTGAGGTGTCGAAATTTATATACAGGCTTCTTTTGGACCACAGAAAATTAATGTTGGAATGTAAACTGTGGTGTCAAAATAGTTATGATATGTATGTAGCAAGTCAACATGAACTACACGCACGTGTTGTTTGCTGCGTGCTGTGGTATCAAATGGTATGTTCTTTATGTGCTTCCGTCTTTGTACGTAGCCTGTATGTAGCCGCTTTCCTGTGGGCGTGACATATTTGTCATTAACGAAAAGGAATCAGCTGGTTCCCACAGGTTGATGAGTAGACCAGACACATGCTTAGGTGTAGGCATACATGTATCAATATGTTGAGGTATGGAACATTTTATTTTTTAGATTAATATAAGGTATAGTTAATATTTGCATTAGATTTATGAGGTAGGTCTTGGAAGGATGTTTAGATATATGATGTTTCCTGTGCTCGTTGCCTCATTATGTACCTAAAACGTTACTGCCCGTGCCAGAGTATTCATTCATTTCATCCAGATTCCTTATTACACCAATGGAGAAAGTTAGGTCGTTATTACAATATGTTTGAGTTCATTGACTTTGTTATGGTATAATGGGAATTTATATTGTTGTCCTCTTATTTGGTCTGGGGAAACGACCTATTAATTCATGCAATGCTGCTTGATGAATTTATACTCCTGGAGTCGTTTGTTACTCCGGCAGGCATCTCCATGGCTGTTTTGCTGCGGACAGAGTTTTTTTCCCATATTATGAGCAATTAGGTTACACTGATATAGGAAATTTGTTAAATGTATAGCTAATATAATCCCGACGTGTCATTCGCAGTATCGGAGATCTGCCTGAAATCCGCTGTTCTCGACATGGGTCAAACAGATCAAGTGGATAGGCGCTTTAATTTAGATCCCACCACACCTAACTGCGTATACTTAGGGACGCTAAATTAGGCGTGAATGAACGTTCCCTTAGTGATGAACAGAACTGTATAAGGGTTAGCTGTTAGGTTCGAGTAAATAATAGTATTTACTCAGGTTTGAGACAATATAAGGTTCTAGTCCAGTAATAATCCATTGTGCAGTATTGCTACTTTGTTTTTATTTTAGCTAAATCATTTCACTGATTCCATACTGAGTTAGTGTACATTGTCTTACGTTGTGAAGATTGGTTGTAAGGTTGGTTAACACGCCGAGTGCCTATAAAAGGCCAACTTGTCATCCAGGTTACAGATGAACTTGCGACGCCAGTCTAGTCGGCCTTGTTTCGAAATTGTTCATATAGGTAGGATTTATTTAGTTATTCCAACCCAGAATAAAGCTGAGGACAGCATCTGGGGTGTCGAATTAGATTGATGCATGTATAGTTGTATTTAGATATAGATTCATGGAGGTAGATCTCAAAGGATGTATAGATATGTTGATGCTCTGTGCCTGTTGCCTCTCTATATGTATCCTTAAGCACACATTGCCTGTGCCAGAAATCATATCTAGTTCGATCCAGATTCCTTATTACACCAATGTAAGAAAGTTATGTTGATATTACAACATGTTTACACGTTTTTTAATAACAATTTATTAATAACATAATTAATTTGGAGGTATTTATTTTTCAGTAACCCTAACAGACTTATATTTCATACATGTACAATTAAATGAGTCCATTTGATACATCAATCATCAATAATCCAAATCACAAAGTCCTGTGACAAAATACTAGTTTGGCTGTTTTCTCGTTACCAAGGTGATTCCGGATCTTAGTGTGGATGCCACCAAAGCTTGAAAAACCGTATCGATGTAAAATCATTTTACTTTTAATATAACAATATTATATTAATAACATTAATAATAATTTAAATAATTTCATATGTTTTTGATAAATATAATACTATGACATATTATTATTATTATTATTATTATTATTATTATTATTATTATTATTATTATTATTATTATTATTATTACAATAACGATAGCCGAGGTCACATTTATAATTTGAAGTATTGCTTATTGTACACTATCGAAATTAAAATTTTGAATTAATTCATATTTTTAATAATTGTAGTTTTGAGTGACGCTGACTATTCAGTTTTGCATTTAGACAAAAACATTTACCTGACCATTCGTAATCGTGGGATTCCATGGGCTCAAATGACCCTTGGCTAAAATGACGTTACTGGGATATTTTCTTTCGATTTATGGTCAATTAGTGCACAATCTATAACCTTCTTTCCTATTGTCACGTTATTGTGAGACATTTAACTCTTCTGTGACAATTTGCCATTTAATATGAAATATGAACTTTACGTTGATTGAATTTGATTACGTAATTTTAAAGATGATGTAATATACAACAGTTTAGTTTGTAAATTTAATTTCTTTATTGATAACGTTAACAAAACGCTTTAAACATAAAGTTAAGAACAGAATGTCCTACAATCTTAATGAACAAAAAGAATCAGATTTCGGTGGTTTATTTGAGAATTTGAGGTCTGAATGAGTGGATTCATTACAAGTATATTAGAAGCAGAGCGCGTAATAGTGTAATTTGATAAATACATATTAAATTTATATTGAGACTTATCTCATTTCTCAAAGAGGCTATTTATCAATATAATTTCCCTTTTAATATGATAATGATATTATTTATATATCTACTTACACAAAGTGGGTTACTCTCAAACTCTTACACAAAAAATACGATTAAAAGATGTCCTCGCTCAATATCATAACACATTTTATATATTCAGAACAATAAATTGAATTTTTTTATAGAAAATTCCGTTATTATTAATAATGTCGGAATTGTTATCAATATTAGCCACACACTAAAAGAAATGTTTAATTTGAAAAAGTCTTACAAGGAAAATGGTTCTTAAGAAGAAACTATGACCAATATGATAATAGATAAATGGATTATGAGTGAACATATCTTAATAACTTCTCATTATTGTATAAAATGTTCTAACTTATTCGTTGATCGTTCGTTGAGTTGATATTCAATTTTTAGAATAATGAAGGTTAATTTAAACCCAAATTAACAACCATGTGTTTTTACTTAAATATACCGTACTTTGTTTCAGTTCACTTTTCTTTAAACATTTGGGATATTAACATTTGATATTATTATTATTATTATTTTTAAATTATTATTATTATTATTACTATTATTATTATATATTCCGGGATTGGATTAGCAAAAATTTGAAGCGTTACTAGTTTGTTAGTGTTGAAATAATATAAATTATTATTTTTAATAATTGTAATTTTTAATGAATCTGGTTATTGTGTTTTTGTAATTTTCATATAAATAGACAGAATTATTTACTTGATCATTCTTATTCGTGGGCTTCAATGAACACAAATGATTTTGCAAAAATTAATTAATGAGCTTTTTAAGATTCAATCAAAAAGTTGCCCCTCGCTCCAGTTCTAGATGCTAAGATACCATAACTGGAAGTGTGACTTTATTTGGAAAATTGCAATAAGACGACAGAATATTTTAATAGAACACAAATGATTATTTCTTGAAAACATCCCACAGCGTCCACGAAATTACCCAATTTCATGAATATGTACATGAGACACTGAAAGTGTTTTTAAGGTTATCGCTCAATTGTAAAATGAGTAAATGTGACAGCGTTATTGCTATATTTGTCCATATAGTAATAACCAAAAGATATAGGATAAAAAGGCTTTTGTCCGAAAGAGGTACCAGTTAGATCATGAAGACGCCCATTGTTTTTACTTACAGACATTTAGACAGTGAATTGGTTTAGTAGAGCAATCGTACTAAGCTCTCTGTATTAATCATACACTGGCAATAAGTTTTGGAACATCCAGGCATGTAATGTTTCATAAATTACATGTTGATGTATTGACGGTTCAACTAATCAGAAGAAAGGCAAATCGATGGTAATTGTAACATGGCTTCCCGAAGTTGTTATCAAAAGAGAAAATTAGCAGCGTCTTGAACACCGTGGCTTCGTTTCCTCAGCAATCACTAATTGAAGATGACAATTAGTGTCTATATAAACTCTCGAGTAAGGTAGCTTAATCATTTGAGGCTGGGTATAAAGATTTTCTCAGTGAAACGAATTATAATCGACTATAGAAATCTTTTCAGTGTAAAATAAATATTTATTTTCACATTATCAAGTACGATAATCTGATTAGAAAATGATGTACGACGAGAAATCAGGTGGTTTCAATTCTAGGAAATGTAATTCACTGTGCAGACATTGGCGCACATTTACTAAGCGCATGCATCGTCTTCGTTCAGTGTTTCGGAGAAAGTCTTCAGGATTTGTGTCATCAGACAACAAATATATGTGTCATTCCGAACAACCATTATTACCCCAGTCATGTGTCGGTCACTACCATTGCTAGATAACAACAGAGATAATGATTTACTTCAGAGTTCTATGTGTCGTTGCAGTATGAGATTGTCTAAAATGTTAGTCGTACATACTGCAGCCTTAAAAGGAAAGAGGATAAGAGAAAAATCGCCGCATGGAGTCCATATTGATTATATTAGAGAAGATAGTGATGGTGATGACACTATAAATGAAGGTTTTCAGTCAGATATCTTTTCTTATACATTAATGTATCAATGATTTTAATTGTCTTTGTTAAAGGATCGATAGTAGAGTAGATCTACTAAGTGCAAAATATGACTATGATTAAGTTTGTGTTGTGTATTTCTTAATGATAACTAGAATGTAATTCTGCTGAATTTGTAACATCAATAACTGCAATTATTTCATTGCTCTGTAGTGTTCTTTCAGTAAACATGTGTAATAAATTAAGGTATTGATGAAAGAACAAGATTTGACAAAGGTTATCTATTGTTCAATATTGATTTGTTTACGGATTTAATTTTGTAAACCAATATCAGTACAACTTAATATATATTTAAATACAAAACATCACTCTCAGATAATATGACTTAAATGTGTAGTGCTTATAAAGGTTGTCCAAAAATTCCTCAATTAGAATCAAGAACTACAAATGTATGTAAATGAACTAAAAACGGCGTCAGTTAATAAAAGTTACTATAATCAGCACTCGAAAAAATAAAGTCATGGGCATGTGTGATCTGATTTTATGTTAATCGAGATTGCAAATTGTTTCTTTCCCACCCTATAATCTGACATTCGAGGAAGCCGAAATGGTTACCCTGCATTAATTAGTTCCATTTCCTTATATCTATGATAACATTTGTAGTTCTTGATTCTAATTGAGGAATTTTTGGACAACCTTTATAAGCACTACACATTTAAGTCATATTATCTGAGAGTGATGTTTTGTATTTAAATATATATTAAGTTGTACTGATATTGGTTTACAAAATTAAATCTGTAAACAAATCAATATTGAACAATAGATAACCTTTGTCAAATCTTGTTCTTTCATCAATACCTTAATTTATTACACATGTTTACTGAAAGAACACTACAGAGCAATGCAATAATTGCAGTTATTGATGTTACAAATTCAGCAGAATTACATTCTAGTTATCATTAAGAAATACACAACACAAACTTAATCATAGTCATATTTTGCACTTAGTAGATCTACTCTACTATCGATCCTTTAACAAAGACAATTAAAATCATTGATACATTAATGTATAAGAAAAGATATCTGACTGAAAACCTTCATTTATAGTGTCATCACCATCACTATCTTCTCTAATATAATCAATATGGACTCCATGCGGCGATTTTTCTCTTATCCTCTTTCCTTTTAAGGCTGCAGTATGTACGTCTAACATGTTAGATAATCTCATACTGGAACGACACATAGAACATTGAAGTAGATCATCATCTCTGTTGTTATCTAGCAATGGTAATGACCGACACATGACTGGTGTAGTAATGGTTGTTCGGAATGACACATATGTGTTGTCTGATGACACAAATCCTGAAGACTTTCTCCGAAACACTGAACGAAGACGATGCATGCGCTTAGTAAATGTGCGCCAATGTCTGCGCAGTGAATTACATTTCCTAGAATTGAAACCACCTGATTTCTCGTCGTACATCATTTTCTAATCAGATTATCGTACTTGATAATGTGAAAAATAAATATTTATTTTACACTTAAAAGATTTCTATAGTCGATTATAATTCGTTTCACTGAGAAAATCTTTATACCCAGCCTCAAATGATTAAGCTACCTTACTCGAGAGTTTATATAGACACTAATTGTCATCTTCAATTAGTGATTGCTGAGGAAACGAAGCCACGGTGTTCAAGACGCTGCTAATTTTCTCTTTTGATAACAACTTCGGGAAGCCATGTTACAATTACCATCGATTTGCCTTTCTTCTGATTAGTTGAACCGTCAATACATCAACATGTAATTTATGAATCATTACATGCCTGGATATTCCAAAACTTATTGCCAGTGTATGATTAATACAGAGAGCTTAGTACGATTGCTCTACTAAACCAATTCACTGTCTAAATGTCTGTAAGTAAAAACAATGGGCGTCTTTATGATCTAACTGGTACCTCTTTCGGACAAAAGCCTTTTTATTCTATATCTTTTGCTTATTACTATATGGACAAATATGGCAATAACGCTGTCACATTTACTCATTTTACAATTGAGCGATAACCTTAAAAACACTTTCAGTGTCTCATGTACATATTCATGGACAAAAACTTTTAGTCATTGGGCTGAGACATTATGAAGCATGATTTGACTTACACTTTAATTTTTTATGTCTGCAATCAAATATTATCATTCGTCTTCTTCGAATATTTAAACTGGGAATGTGGCATTGGACTCATGCAATGAAATTGGGTAATTTCGTGGACCCTATGGCATGTTTTCAAGAAATAATCATTTGTCTTCTATTAAAATATTCTGTCGTCTTATTGCAATTTTCCAAATAAAGTCACACTTCCAGTGATGGTATCTTAGCATCTAGAACTGGAGCGAGGGGCAACTTTTTGATTGAATCTTATAAAGCTCATTAATAAATGTTTGCAAAATCATTTGTGTTCATTGAAGCCCACGAATAAGAATGATCAAGTAAATAATTCTGTCTATTTATATGAAAATTACAAAAACACAATAACCAGATTCATTAAAAATTACAATTATTAAAAATAATAATTTATATTATTTCAACACTAACAAACTAGTAACGCTTCAAATTTTTGCTAATCCAATCCCGGAATATATAATAATAATAGTAATAATAATAATAATAATTTAAAAATAATAATAATAATAATATCAAATGTTAATATCCCAAATGTTTAAAGAAAAGTGAACTGAAACAAAGTACGGTATATTTAAGTAAAAACACCTGGTTGTTAATTTGGGTTTAAATTAACCTTCATTATTCTAAAAATTGAATATCAACTCAACGAACGTTCAACGAATAAGTTAGAACATTTTATACAATAATGAGAAGTTATTAAGATATGTTCACTCATAATCCATTTATCTATTATCATATTGGTCATAGTTTCTTCTTAAGAACCATTTTCCTTGTAAGACTTTTTTAAATTAAACATTCTTTCAGTATGTGGCTAATATTGATAACAATTCGGGCAATTTTAATAATAAGGGAATTTTCTATAAAACAAATTCAATTTATTGTTCTGAATATATAAAATGTGTTATGATATTGAGCGAGGACATCTTTTAATCGTATTTTTTGTGTAAGAGTTTGAGAGAAACCCACTTTGTGTAAGTAGATATATAAATAATATCATTATCATATTAAAAGGGAAATTATATTGATAAATAGCCTCTTTGAGAAATGAGATAAGTCTCAATATAAATTTAATATGTATTTATCAAATTACACTATTACGTCTCTTCTAATATACTTGTAATGAATCCACTCATTCAGACTCAAATTCTCAAATAAACCACCGAAATCTGATTCTTTTTGTTTAAATTTAAAATTGTAGGACATTCTGTTCTTAACTTTATGTTTAAAGCGTTTTGTTAACGTTTAATAAAGAAATTAAATTTACAAACTAAACTGTTGTATATTACATCATCTTTAAAATTACGTAATCA
>JAODUP010001955.1:0-26712 GCA_025642065.1 Paralvinella palmiformis | reverse complement strand
ACAGAATTAACATATTTCATAATACCATTGTGTGCTGTGCGTGAGCGCGTGTGTCCCTCTTTCACTATCTCTATTTCTATCAATTTCTCTCTTAGTTCCTCTTAATCCATGTCGGATTATATATTAATCTATCAATGTTTGATATGGTCATCTAATGTTTAGGACAACAGTAATACATTATGAATAATATAAAGGAAGTAAGCATGAAATCATCAGGTCAAACTATGACTTCATACTATTGATAAGGTCAGACTAACATATATCCTCTTGATGTCCACAAACCTTAAACACCAACTTGCTAATCTCTCCAGTTATGAAACTGAATTATGCAAATATGAAATGATGGGCCTTTACGTTCCAGAACATATAACATAAACTATCCAAAACCACTATCCTTCTACTATAATGTCTCTCTCGTGTGTTGGAATGATCACAACACGAAGTTGATGTGTCAATTGTCTGAATCTGTGCATAGCCGTCATATGTCATATTATGTTACCATATTATGGTATCCATTGGGTGTAATGTTAACTTAGAGTTTTGCTGCCTTATTTGTGTGTTACACTCTACAACTAGATCTCGATATAGTTAGAATTTAGTATTCCATTTAAGCAATATATTGTCATTATAAAACATTTGAAGGATCACCTGTCACTGAGGCCATTACGATATATTTATAATGCTTTTATAAGCATGTATAATCCCATAGACGAGTTCTATAAGGAAGCCATTTTGTAGATAGTACCATGATGTTCATTATAAGGATACGATATATTCATTATGTTAATGTATTTATGTCAATCTTATGTCAATCTTATTAACCACTAAGAGGAGGAAAGATTCAGCAGCGTGGAACTGAGGTAGTAACATATATTTAATTAACATTTAAGAACTATTTATTGATACACCGAATACTTTACAAATTTTATATCCTAATTTCTCAAAGGAAGAGGACAATTCCACTCATTTTCAGGAACCAATATTATGTAATAATATTTGTTATATTTAGCGTTTTACATATATTTTTTCATGGTCTCGAGAGGCTGCAAATTCATTCTAAAAATGAGAAAACAATCTGATTGTTATATATATTTACCCGATATATATATATATATATATATATCGGGTAAATATATATAGGAAATTGCCTTTTGACTCTATCTGCCTTTAGTGACCTTATTTGTATCATATATTGGTGACTCAACAGAAACAAAGGCATATCTGATATAAAGTTTACTAACTTATAATATATCTGAATATACAAAACTATTTTGATTCACATGTATTCATAATACCATAATATCACTACCTAGCTGCTTGTCTCTAGTTTTTCATGCAGGTTAATGTATTCAGCGTAATTAATATATTAAACAAATTGCAATCATAGACATATACACCTAAAATCCAATCTAAATCGCCCCTCAACATTATATATAATTAGTGATATAAGTAAACACTCTGTGATATGTGACTTTTATTATCACAAATATCAGATTCTGACGTATTCGAAACACTTCCTTTTCATTCGTTGGTATGCAATGTTATACAGATAATTATATTAATATCATTTCTAATGGTTTATATGCATGAAAACATATTTAGCTATCTCGCTAGCGCTAAATGTCTTAAATACATTGTCATAAATACGACATAGATCAGTAATAGACAAAGTTAAACTAGATTATTATCTACAAACATCTTTCTGACATGTTATACGTGCTCGACATATATGTATGATAAATGAAAAATCCGTTCACTTCATTTCCTAATTACTACTTTGATGACAGAACAGATTATATTTTTCCGGCAATTAGTCTGACCCCGGAAGACGTAACATGATCGGTTTGATCTGAATAATTCAGTCGGATCGCGATTAACGATATGAAAGACTTGATTATCAGTCAGACGTGTAGTAAAAAGGCTTCAAGCGTACATGCCACACCATCAATCAGACAAACGGCAAGATAATGAATAAAGGAATATTGGGTAGAGCTGCGAAACACATCAGGAAAATATTTAACAAACACAGGTATGAACAAGATTGTAATTCTCAACCTAGAGGTTTTAAGCGCTATGTCTAAATCATTAATCATTCAAAGCATATCTGAAACATTAAGTCGTGAACAAAAACAAATATATAGATAGCTATAAAGATTTATATATTTTGATAATGGTTTTGGATAGTTTATGTTATATGTTATTGAACTTAAACGCCCATAATTTCATATTTGCATAATTCAGTTTCATAACTGGAGAGATTAGCAAGTTGGTGTTTAAGGTTTGTGGACATCAAGAGGATATCTGTTAGTCTGACCTTATCAATAGTATGAAGTCATAGTTTGACCTGATGATTTCATGCTTACTTCCTTTATATTATTCATAATGTATTACTAAACATTAGATGACCATATCAAGACATTGATAGACATGGATTAAGAGGATCTAAGAGAGAAATTGATTGATAGAGATAGAGATAGTGAAAGAGTGACACACGCGCTCACGCACACGCATACAATGGTACTATGAAAAACGTTACTTCTGTCACTCCCACTTTGTCTCTCTCTCTCTCTCATATATATATATATATATATATATATATATATATCACTCTCTCTCTCTCTCTCTCTCTCTCTCTTTTATATATATATATATATATATATATATATATAGTAATAACTACAAGTGGTCGAATGTAGTCTAGTATTTAATAGGTTACTAGCCAAGAGCAAAAAGAGAAAGAGCAGCATTAATTGTATATTAGTACAACAGCAAACCATAAGCGAGAAAGTCACTGATGGTTATCATATCTCTACACAATGACACAGAAAGTTGTCACTCTTAATGAGAGCAGAAAACCTAAATACAACATCGTACTAAACAAACAACCAAATGAACAATTACGCAGTGACAGCATCCACACAATTCCTTCCCCCATCTATCCACAGTCATTATGGTTGACAATGTCCAGAGATTTCTATTCATGGTTCAGGCCAGGTGAAGTATGTCAATCGTGTTAGTATTATGCGTCAAATGGCTTTAAACCAGTGGCACTAAAACTAATGACATTTCCGTGAGTATCTACAGACACGATCATTCCCTGTCCGATACCTGCAGTCTTATCGTCAGTGACTGGCTAACATCCACTGAAAAGATGACAACAACATATCCGCTAATGTTTGACCATCTTCTAAGCCGATGTATCGTCGGTGAGCTCGTACTGTTTTGTTGATGTCAATACGTGCTAGTAATAAACTGGCACTTAATTTTATTTTGAGGGTTGTTAGTTTAGTTACAGTCGTGATATTGGCTAAAGGTAAGCTATAGACACCCCGTGGACACTCTATTTAGCCGATATATGAGCTCATTCTACTGTATTGCCATGGTATGCAATTAAAGTGTATTAACTAAGCTTATCTCTAACGCCATTCCACAGTCAGAGCTATCAAACTATAACTAAACTGAGAGTGGAGAAGAAGTGGTTTTGAATCAGACTTTCAAATTATGTTCGTATACAACTCTATAACTATATAATATATCTGTTAAGCTTTACTTCAAAAGGATATGCTATATTATTGATAACAATATAAATGCCACAATTTAGCCATGACCATGCTCTGATTTGAATGCTAGTACTAGAGGTCGTTGTCTAGACAGTAATATACAATAAAGGTAAATCTAAATGTTGTATAGATCTAACAACATCTCCATATGATCAGATCTAGAGAGAGACAGTGATGGAGCGAATATTATTAATTTGATATATTCAAGTCTGAAGATGATAGAATAGGAATTGAAGTGTATGAGACTTATGATATATATGTATATACGATGAAAATATTCAAGTGTAAGACCAAAATATTATAAAACAAATATGTTAATGAAAATGTAATTTAACCTAAATGCACTAAGACAACTTGCATGAATACAGCAAATGTCTTCAAGGGATTTTCGGAAGTTGTTGACTCTCTTCCAACGCTACCAAAGATGACCATCTACTGATCATAGGTGATTTCAATATAAACTGGGATTGCTGAGGAATGCAGAAACCAAATAACTGGACGCATTCTTAGATCTGCAATCTTAGGCACGATGTCCAAGAAAAAACACAGACATGGTCATATCTTATATCTTGACATCTCCCGTGATGATGACAATTTGATTAAGGGTGTGTCGGTGTCTTCCATGCTGGCTGATCATTTCCTTGTTAACATTAATGTATATTTACAGAAACAATCTGTTTCAGCAAAAACAAATTCATATAGAAAATATAAGTCGATTGACAAAGAAGCTTTTCTTGCTGATCTGTGAGTTTGCTTTCTTGTATTGGATCCACCTGGATAATGTGGAGCATTTGATTGATCTCTATTATAGTACATTGAGATATATTTTAGATGAACATGATCCTTTAATGACAAAGGAAATTCAATGAAGACGAATGTTTCCATGGTGCAATAAGAATTTACACGCAACATAAAAGAGACTCAGACGGTATTATGAATGGCTGTGGATCAGGACCAGTTTGTGTGTCCATTAACAAAAGTTCATGGTCAGTAAAAGTATAATTAAAATTACCATAGCCTCTGTTAACTTTGAATATTATAATAAAAAGGTTAAAGCTTCCAAGGGAAATCAAAGGACTGTTTTCAGTGTTGTAATAAAGTGTTACATAAAAGTCCTTTCAAACTGTCATTTCAAATATTATCAACTGGGATAAAGATACGGCACATTCTTTTAATAACTTCTTCTGTCTAAAGCAAAATTAAATATACATAGTAGTTTCCATTCCAGCACCTTATCTCAGGGTAAGCCATTGGTAGAATGATCCTGCATACCCATGATAGATACATTTGAGCCTTTTACAGAGACTCATATGAGACATTTGATGAAATTGTCATCTAATGTTTTCTGTGCAGTGGAACCTCGACCTGTATGCCTCGTGACAGATTGGCTGGGTGTTCTGATAAGCCCAATTACAAATATAGTTTATAAATCATTATCTGTGGGTGTTTTCCCAAGATCCACGAAAGCTGCCATTGTAAAACCTTTAATAAAAAGTATATTGTAGACAGTAATGTTCTAAACAATTTCAAACCTGTTTCAAATCTTATATTGTTATCTAAAACTATAGAAAGGGCAATTGTTTTCCATCTAAACAAATATGTAATCAATAGTAACCTACTGAATCACTACAATCTGCCTTTAAAGGTAATCATTTGACTGAAACTGCCTTGGTTCGAATAAACAAATAAAATTATGATGTTAATTGATCAAGATAAGCCTGTAATTCTTCTGGACCTGTCTGCTGCATTTGATACAGTTCACCACAATGTACTTTTTTCTAGGTTAAAAGACATGTTTTGTCTGTCAGGTAAAGTACTTGAATTATTTCGATCCTATCAGGAACAACGCTACCAGGGAGTGTCAGTTCATGATATTTTATCTGAAGTTCAGTTTTTGTTATCTAGTGTACCACAGGGTTTCGTTCTTGGTCCTGTGGTTTTCATAATGTATACCCGTCCTTTTGGGATAATTGGACAACGATACAGAGTTAAATAGCACTTGTATGCTGATGACACAAAATCTGTTATGAAAAAACCCTGTTCATTGTCGTTTTCACAATTAAATAATTATTAACTTTTAAATCACTTACATACATATTTTGTATGTATTATTAAATTACATATTATTTGTTGTACAGCGCCTTTGAATGGTTCCTGCTAGTGGGGGCGCTTTATTAAATATACATTATTACTATTATTAGTAGTAGTATTGTTTTTATTATTATTATTATTATTAGTAGTAGTAGTAGTAGTAGTAGTAGTAGTAGTAGTATATGTACAAGTGGCATCTAGTCATGGGCACAGCCAGTACAATGACTCGATGCAGACAAACACATCACAAAGAGTAATTATATCAAACTTAGGGTATTGTGTAATAAAGGTTGAACGCCCAGACAGTCATGGACAGCTAATTTCTTTCATCCAATGATATGATTTGTATACTGTTTTTTTTTTTTTTTTTTTCTTTAAAGAATTTAGTATTAAATTGTATGTGGCATGGGTTACAATTACTCCGAACTCCTGGTTTTCAAATATAGGGAAATAGGTACTACGCTTTCTGTGCTTACTGACTCAGACACGAATATCGCTGCTGTCGGTCTCAAATAAAAAAAAGGATTTTCGTGTTGTGTACATATTCTATTTAAGTGAGTATACGACTAAGTTGTCACTAAGTATAGTTATATTGGGTTATCCAGTGTTATTCAAATACGGAAATATTTTTATATTTGTTATTATTATATTAAAGTGCTGCCGTATATTTGTTTTCAATAGCCGTGATGACCTGTCACGTGGATTATATGGCCGACTTTATAAAATTTGTATGATTAGTACAGCGATTACTCAAACAAATGAATGGGTATTTTTAGAAGCTGTTCAATTGAGATTTCCATTGTAATACATCAAGCCCATATAGTGTTTTTTACTTGACGGTGTTGTTAAACATGGGGATTAGATATTACAAAGGTACCAGGTTAGCCAGCTTAAAGCTAGTTCGGTAGGCGTGTGTTTTATTGGATTGCGATGCTGGTTATTGTATATCGTTCCTAATGATTAAATTGTTGTTGATCAGAGTTGGTGATGTAGAGATAAGTCCCGGTAACAGAGGAGGAGACGTACTTGATTTAGATATCAAACAATTTAGACTGAAAATGTCAAAATTATATTCAAGTAGAAAATATATAATGTAACCACGAAAATTGTTTACTTGCCGTAGCACACAAAACATGCCAAAACATCTCCTGAGACATACTACACGAACATTATATTTGGATAATACGTCTTGGTACAAAATGTATTGTTATGATTGGTTACCTCAACTCAGACTCATCAATTTATCCGGGTAACAAAATAATGGAATTTATTGAAGTCAATAACTTATAAATGTTCTAACCAAGATCACTGATACTTCTGAATCTGAAGTTGACCAACTATTAACGAATTGTACCAATACAATTCAGAGTGTAGTGCTATTGCTACCAGTTCGTACAATCATCACCATACCGTGAAACCTTTGAAACCTAATAATGTTAGTCTTTTGCACTAAAAAAGCAAGATCAATAATTGTTGACAAACTACAGGTTTAAGTTAGAAAAAGGAGGAACAAAATGGTGCCTTAGCCTGGATCAAACATATTTTCCATGACCGATATCAACGTGTTATTATTAATGGTCAAACATCTAAGTTGGGACTCATACCAGCAGAGAAACCCGAATGGTCAGTGTTAGGAACCGTTTTATCTATATATTGCCGATATTACTCACTCTATACGGTATTTTCAGATTCGTTTATTTGCAAAGGATACATACCTTTTTATAAATGTTGATAACAGCCGTTATCTGAATGGATGATGATTCATCAGCTGTAACGAACGAGGCCAACTTCTGGTTAGTCACCTTTGGTTCACAATAAAACGGAAACACTGATTATATTGAAAAAGCAACATATAGGTATACACATACTGAAGGAGGTCTCATATTACAAACAAGTTGGTATCATTATCTCCAGGGATATCTCGTGGCACAGACATATCAGAAATATTTCTGTACAGGCAAGATCTGCATTAAACGGGTTGACATCCTATAAATATAAATTAGACTGGCGTTCTCTGGAGTCAAGATACACATGATATATTAGACCATTGATGGAGGATGGTAACATTGTGTAGACGGTTAGTAACACAGGAGATCTTAAGCAAATTAGAATTAATTCAAACAAACACAGCACGGGTGGCTACTTGTACGGCGGCTATATGGAGGATTAATGTTCTTATTGAAGATGTTGGTGGGCCTATATTGGAAGGGCGTAGAGGTGCACATAGATTAACATTGTTTTTTTTTTAAATTATATCATAATGCGTACTGTCACAACAATAGCTTATCACTTTTCTACCTCAGTGTGTACAGAAAGGTACTCGCTATCCTCCTCTTTCACTAGACAACTTCAGAACAGGATTATGCCGTCTTGTATGTTATGTCAAATCATGTACTCTAGACTTCACAGTTCAATGAAATAAGCTGAATAATGATATCAAGGAGTCAGCAAACTTGTAGAGATTCAGGAACGAAATTAATGTGTTGGTTAGGCTTCACCAAATTCGATTTCATTATTGTGGTTCTAAGTGGGAAAATGTTCAGTTAGCCAGATGAGAATATGAAGCAGTGGATAGGTTTCTATGACGGTGTGGTTATCAACAACGTTTTGAATTGTAATTTATAGATGGATCATCCAGACAATTCGTATTGGAATCAGTACAAGACCTTGGCATTTATCCAATACTCTATGGTGACTTCATCCAGAAACGGACATCAACTAGAATCCAGCTTACATCGATCCACAAGTATATGTCTTAAATATGTTTGATAACCCAACTCTAAAACTTAGTTTGTACTTATATCTATGCTATGATGTTTTGCTTTTGCCCACACACCTAGACACCTACTACACCATAACGTTTGGTTGTGCCATGATTTCCAGAGGAAGTCCCTAGGTTTGGTGTCTATAAATGTGTATAGTTGAAACTCGTTAATAACAAATTACTCATTGTATTAAATAATCAGAATTACAATCTATATGGACTGAACATAGCCAAAGGTTATTATAGTGCTGAGCTTTAAGTTACATTTTTATATATTAATCATAATCATAAATATATATGACGTAGAATGAACACAGTAATTAAACATTCACATATAATTTATATTTATATTTAAATGGTAAAACACTGGACAGTTCAGTATTCCAACACACTGTTGTTTATATCCAGTTCCGTCAGATTAATGGCTAGGTCTTGGTTCACAATAATTCCATTCCACTCCCTAAATAATTAAGTGGAACTAATAAATGCATGTTTTAGGACATATATTTTGTATCGACAAAAAAAGACACGGAAGTATCATTTGTATTCATCTCTTCATTTTGGCTTTTAAAACATGGACGATGTATGACCTAATATTTAAAAAACACACATATGCAGATGTAATGAAGCGCAGTTACACCATATTCCATTCAAATATGTTCCTCAGGTGCACCCAATGCAATGTATCTAAACCCCAAAAGATCACTCCTACTATTTACTGGTGAACGCAAGATTGAACATGTCTAGTGTTTATAATAAATTAAAAACTTTCAAGAGATGCTAGACTTCTAAATCTCGGGGCCAATCTATTATACGTCATGGTAGCTGGTGCACCAAATACATTTTACCATAATACTTGACCCGAGAGAGAGATAACTGCAATAGTATCTAAATTAATAACCTGGGTTTTCCAGATTGCTTTCTGATGGGCACAGATAATCTAATGCCATACCACTAATATTCAGTTTAAGTTATTAGTGAAATCGTGAAATAAACGCGCTCTCTAACTGACTGTCAAAAAAGAATTGGCGTGAAATATTTAGAATGTTATGGGGTTTTCCCTATACGACCTGTACCATTCTAATTTCGCAGAAAGCTATTCATATTGTAATTAGATTTATCAAATGCGAATAGAGTTAGTATAGTCTGTACAAAATATAACCAAAGAATGAACCACTAGGTGAAAATAATTTAACTTAATCGACCAATAAAACAAACCGGAGACGGACTTCAGAATTACACAAGATACTAGACAGAGGTCATTTATATAGTCTTGGGTTTTTATCGTTTTTTTCTAATAAATTTATTACATCTGATTCGGGGCGCCTTATCTGTATCAACAATAAAAAGAAACATGTGAGTATTTTATTTTAATATTTATTCCGTCGATATTTAATTTCTTCTTTTATTATGTCACGTAGAAAGATAATAATCATAAAACAAACATTTTATGTGAAACTTTAGCAAAAGGTCTAGCCAGACGGCGCTGCTGTACTATCGCTCTATGGATGATATTTTCCATAGATTTGCAGTATAGGAGATTTATTTTAAATGGAAGTTCTCTTAAATCAGAAATATCACGCTCTTATACACACGAATTGCACTTTATGTCACCTGATAATAAACCGATACTTTTTTATAAATATATAGTTGTATGGGTACCATTTTGACGAAAGACGTATATATATATATATATATATATATATATATATATATATATATATATATATATATATATATATATATATATATATATATATATATATTGTCACATTTAGATTCAGCAGGAAAGACTCATTCAAAGTATTTAAGGTGTGTGATGGGAGTGATTTTCGTGCGAAAAATGGTTAAAACGTCTAACCATAGAACTTTATAATATTATTAATTATATTCCATTAATGTTCATTCATGATCTTGTTAATAGAAGTATGATATATATCACGGGAGCACATACAATAAGTTATTATATTTATTTTCTTCGTAGCACTACCTTACCATTGTTTAGTATACACTTAGTCACTCACTCACTCACTCACTCACCCACTAACTCGCACTCTGAAGCAACTATTACAGTGATCTAAAGTATATTTTATTTTCCAGTCTCACTGTTATTTTCTCTCATTTGGGAAGATTCTTGTTATTCCCATGCAACTTAATTTCCTATATAATAGAGAGTCAAATATAATTATTATCATTGAACATAGATGAACAAAGGCGCCACTAATCTCTCGGAGTTGAGTATATCAGGAATAAACAGAACAGGAGATTATTATATCTGTTAGTTTATACCATTTACCTGAAAGAAAACTAGATCGAACACGGCCGCCGATTTGATGGCAAACAGGTCCCAACTTCCGGTCGTGGAATAAAAGGAACACAGATTGAAAACTCGGTTTTATAAACATGGTGAATTATTGTTGTGTCGTTGGTTGTATAAGCCGTGGGAGCAAAAGTAATACAAAAGGAATATCTTTTCATCGGTAAGTATAAGGAACACATTTAAAACAGCTTCTAAAGCGTTGTTTTTTGGCGGCAAAATATGCTTGGCTATTATTATATTTAACCTATTCGACACTCCCTTCTATATCTGGCGTTTGATCCGAACTAAACTAGATCTACGGACTTACATAAAACGACATTTACATATTTCATGGCGTATAATAGGACAGTAAAAAGACAGATTGTCTGCACACACAAAATTATCACAGCCTCTTTAACGTTGCTTTTTGCCACTCCCGGAAGTCAGCGCTGTTTGGTCATAGCGGCCAATTCAAACACCACTAACTGCTCGGTCTAATTCTCTTTCAGGTCGGGGGTCTCCGTGGTCTAGCGGTAGCGTGTTGGACCAGATATCACTACCAGCCGTGTTCGAATCTCGGCTTGGGCACATCTGAAGATTGTTTCGTCTTTGACATCGCCTCATTATCTTTAGGTCGCTCGGCCCATTTAGCCTACCTTTTGCACAAAAGTGGCCGTAAAACATCAATCATCATCATCTCTTTCAGGTTAATGGTGTATACGTTTACTTTTTAATTATCGTATTTACCAAATGGGGCGGGAAGACTACGATGAAAAGATTTCTATGAAAAGTCGCAGTTCAATTATTTATTATTTAGTTATAACATTCCCGGTGTAGAATATAAATATTCACTTATATTATTTGGTGTATAATTGTGTTACAGATTATTTGTACTGCGCCTTTGAGCGGCTCCAGGTAGTAAGGGTGCTTCTTAAAATACACATTATGTCAACTAATATCATTTAACAAAATTGTTATCAATGGCGTCTAGTTTTCAAAGAAATAAATGTCGCAGTTTATGTAAATGTTTGAATACCAATGAAAAAAGTATTCAAAGCAATTATAAAAAGTGGCTATTTGTAGAAAGAAATAGATTATTAAGTAAAATTGAGGAAAAGATAGAATCAGAACAAATAAAGAAAGAAAGAAGTAAAAAACATATAAATCTAAGGATAAAACACTCCACTCATAGGAAAAACACATGCAGCAATATGCTCCGAACATAAACACACATTCTTTCACATATACATACATACATATACGGATGCAGTTGTGCTTTGATAAAGTAGATTTATTCTAACAATCTGTACTGAATTACGTAATCGACGCAATATTCAGCAGAGTCGTACATTATTTTGATTTTCCCAAAAGTAATATATTTATGATGACAGTTGTCTCCATTTGTTTGTTGATCAACTTGTCAGCTTTGTCCAAATTGGTTTTAACCTATTTTAAACCCGTTCTAAGTATTTCTTAACTCAATATAGTTATGCCTATACTTCGATGAAAAGTCAAGCTAACAATATTTAACACCATTTTCTAAAATATGTTTACACCAATATAAACACAGCTATTGAATGAAAATATGTATCAACATACATCTAGCATGCGCCAATGAGAGTGTAACAACTTTAAATATATTTTAAAGCGGTCCATTACTCATATTCATGTGCAAAGAGCCCGACTTTTGAAGAAGAGCAATCTATATCTCCCATTATTCCAAATGTTTTTTGGGTGACAGTGCTCGTAATATTTGAGCAATCACTTATTAGATGACACGTCATGCAGTTCATAATATTGCATGGTTTTGAACCCCAACGGCTGGTAGTTGGAATGCCGATATTTGCCGGTGTTTTATTTGCAATTCCCTAACAGTTTTGCCTTTAATACCACGCATCCACCTTTTAGAGTAATTTCTTTTACACAAGCTTGAAAAAGAATACCCCATGCCTTATCAAAGTCCTTTTCGTTAGAACATATTCAAAAAAATCGTATAATTTGCGATCTTAATAAACCTTTAAAGGTATGTTTGGGATGAAAAGAATGGTTGTGCAACATTTGATGAATATCGGTTGGTTTAAAAAATACCTTGGTCAATAAGGTATTATTGTTTTTAGGGTCTTTGAATACAGTGGTATCTAAATAATTGACCGAATCAATACAGATACAAGATTTAAATTTAATGGGTGGTTCATGTGTATTAAAATTATTTAGAAACTCAGAGAACGTATCCTTGCCATGTGGCCATATTATGAAAATATCATCCAAATACCGGAAGTAGGCATGAGGTTTTAATGGACATTTAAGTAGTGCCTCTTTCTCAAATTTGCCATGTAAATATTGGCGTAGTGTGGTGCCCAATCCTTACCCATAGAAGTGCCTACTTTTTGGATGAACCATTCATCATTAAACAAAAAGTCATTACTCTTGAAAGATAATTATAATAGTTATATTATTGGATCATCATATATGGGATAAATTCTCATTAAGTCCCTTACCGCTTGCAATCCCTTGGTGTGATCTAAATTAGTATACATACTTTCAACATCTAAAGTTATAAGCAAGCAATTATCAGGCAAACTTAATGCTTTAATGTTTTCTACAAAATCGTATGTGTTTTTTTTTATATAAGAATGGTGATCCATAGCAAATTGTTTTAAGTGGCTATCTATGAAAGATGATACATTTTTTGATTCACTATTACAATCAGACACTATTGGCCTTCCTGGGGGCATTACGTTTGGTATTGTCCAACAACTGTCCTCTTTGTGAATTTTAGGGAGCATATAAAAATATCGAGGTCTTGGCTCCTGGGGTGGTGAAAGGAAATTAAATTGTTTTTCAGAAATTGCACCCGCAGATTTAAGTTTATTTAAAATACCAGTTATTTTAATCGCGTAATTATTTAATTGACGGTAGCCTTCAATAATATAATTATTTTTGTCCATTATTACTACTACCGAATCTTTATCAGCTTTTTTAATTCCTATATCTTTATTTTTACGTAAGTTGTTTAGTGTTAATTGTTCTTCAGTTGTTAAATTTGTTTTTTCCCGTAGGACATTTAGTTCATCTATTTCTTTTGTAAAGTTATTTATCCATTCTATTAAATCGGGATCAGTTCCCTTGTCAGGTGGAACCCAGTTAGACTTAGATATAAAACTTTTCTGTGGTTTATTAAAATTGTTACGTTCGTAGCGAAAGAAATATTTTATTTTCAGTTTCCTCCCGAAATCCTTAGTTGCTTCCAAAATGGGTGCTTTAGAAATCTTAGGGGTTTGAACGAATGTTAATCCCTTACTTAGTAAGTTTGTTTCTAATGTCGTCAAAACGTGACTTAAAAGATTTAAAATGTTATTAATCTGAAGGCCTTAGTTTGAAAAATCTAACCAGTGGTGAACCATTGAACTTGCCGTGTCTTCTCTCCATTGAATTCCCATTACACTATTGGAATAAATTTTGAATTTCTGAGTACCCAGCTTGGGTATGACCGTAGCCCATTCACAATGACCCAGATATCGATTGATTGAATCTATGTTAGTCTGTTCCGCTTTCGATAGTAATTTTGAATAATTTATTTCTGTAAGGAAAATATTACTAGAATCATATCGACTTTTAATCCATGTCAACATGTTTTTTAAATTTCGAATCGATGTTTACATTCAACGGTAATTTTCTGTGGTCCAAAAGAAACCTGTATATAAAATTTTCGACACCTCAGATGCTGACCTCAGCTTTATTCTGGGTTCGAATAACTAAATAAACCCTACCTATATGAACAATGTATAACGTCCGATTAGTCTGCCGTCGAAGTTCTTCTCTAACCTAAGTGAAAAGTTATGCCTTGTATATACCCTCAGCGTGTTAACAAACATTACAGTTTGTTCACCACAAGAGAATGTACACTAATTCAGTATGGACTCACTGAAGTGATTTAACCAGAATAAAAACAGCAATACTGCATAATGGATTATTACTGGACTGAGTGTGTGTGTGTGTGTGTGTGTGTGTGTGTGTGTGTGTGTGTGTGTGTGTGTGTGTGTGTGTAAATGTGTTGTGTGTGTGTGTGTGTGTGTGTGTGTGTGTGTCCGCGCGCGCTGTCGAGTGTGTGTCTATATGTGTTCCTTAATCATTTTCAGCTGATCGATTCACCTGACAGGTTTTCTCTGACAAAGGCCATTCTACTGATAATTTTCGTCATTCGTGATGTAATTAACTCTGACAGATGAGTGACACCTTTGTTAATATAGTTGCAGTAATTATAGTTGGCAGCATAATATGAAAATTGCAGTCATGTTGGATCTATCGTCTTCCCATTCGACAGCCAGAATGACGAGAAGGAGATATGCAACCGGGATCCTTGAAGATGTGCTAATATCCGCCGAGAGAGAGAGGGGGGGAGAGGAGAGAGAGAGAGAGAGAGAGAGAGAGAGAGAGAGAGAGAGAGAGCATGATATCCCTCTATTAATGTGTGATTAAAGACATTTCTAATCTTATTTCCAAATAGAAAATAGATTGTATTATAAATGGCTTGACCAAAGAATACTCGGATACAGAAGTTAGTACATGCAATTTTAGAAATGATTTAATGAAGATTTATTGTAAACATAGTCATATTGGTTTTGTCAGAACTGGTTTTGTAACCAATTTATTTCCTGTTCTAATACTAATTGCCATAAACATATATTTTGTTCTCCCATCAAAATAGTAAATTGAACTTTACCTGTATATCTGTCTCTGTTACGATGATCTTTTTAACTTATCATCTTAAGGGATATATATTTAAGATATTTAGCTGCTAATAAGAGAGCTGCATATTGATTCGTGGATATACATTCATCAACGACTGGAGTATCGTAATATGCATAATATTACATAACAGTTTCCGTAAAGTAGGTCTTCACATACATACAAATTTAGTATTTGTTATAATAAAATTTAAATATTCTCATCATGTGAGTAATTCTTTATTAAGCAGAAACTAGTAATTTTAGACTAATTAAAAAGTACAAGTTCTGAAATACAAATTACAGGAATGTTTTAAGACAAGGGAAATTATCGCCTTTTAGCTATGTTTTCAATGCAAACACTCTGAGTAATTTTATATAATAACTAGAAAATGGGATACAAGGGAGATTTCCGGTATGTTAATGCATGAGCAGGTACTAATTCAATTTGTGTTGCAGCTGTGTGCGAGTGTGTGGGTATAAATTCATACAGCATTAATTCCCAAGAAGTTATTAACAGATGAAAAAATATGTTATATAATACAGACAGGTAAATACTAAATACCTCAGTGTAATGTTGTCCTCCCAAACGATATTAAACCTTATAGACTAGATAGTCAAGATACTGTATATCACACGTTGTACGTTTGTTATCTGGTCATTCACATGGTTCAGGTTTTGGTTCCTTAATGTTCGGAATGAAATTAAGCCCCCTTCTTAGGATCATGATATAACATACATACTACACTAAATGCAACTTAAATACACACGAAATACATTCTAGCACGTCATTGGATCATGGCACTGAAATAAATGTTTCTCTTCCATGGAGAACTTCAAACATAACATTGCTGATAAATAACGATATAAAACTAAAAGCCTCTACATTTGAATGAAATCAATGATAACACAACAGTTACACTCTGGTAAATATTTCATTGATCCTACTGGTAAATAACATTTATTAATGTTTGATAAATGTATTAATATGAATTATTATATCACCACCGGGTACCGAACATATTGCTACCATGTACAAGTATTCGTGACAAATGAAATATTTCCATATAGACTCTAAACTATGGGTAACTATTTGCTTTCAGGAGCCTTGTAGATACATTATGTTTTTCCGGAGATGGATGAACCAATAAGACTTTTATTATGACATCTCTATACATTTCCTAAGTGGAACTAGCTACAGCGGTAATTAATTATAGTGCTTGACGCATAAAACGGGCAGAAGCCCTCCAAGTTGACGTTAGACCCAATGGATAGTAGCATAGAAGCCGACATAAAACATGGATAATTCTATTTCCAGATATATGGCAGCTATGCACTGACACATCAAAGTTTTGTTTTGACCTTTTCAGTACTCTAGAGAGGCGTTTTATTGGAAGAGTTATATACCTGTGCTCATTTTGACATTAGCAGTCTTGATGATGGCTTTCTGTATTATGTAATTTGTTATACACTTAAAAAACCATAGGAAGGTTAATAGATTTTATTTTTGTATACATCTGTTACCAATCTGAAGAGATGTTATTATTTACCGCCTTGATGTTATAGAAGACAAAAGATGTTTGTTAGTTTGATGTTATAAGAGCATGACGTCATAGGTTGATTTGATAAATTCGTTGCTTCCTTCAATATTAGTTAATATATTGCGGTTGTCCTAAAATATATGATAGGATGTGTGGAAGCTTACACATACACACACACACAATAAACACACACACAACACAATATATATATATATATATATATATATATATATATATATATATATAATATATATATAGATAGAAATAAGTGATTCACAGCTTAAAATATACGAAGAAAAATACCAATTCTCCAATCTCTTTTGTAGATCCGAGGTGTATGGAAGAATAAATATCCAGATGGAGTCACATCACCAACAATTTTGTGATCTGAATTATTACCAGGATCCATATCATTAGCAACATCAGATATTTCATCGCAAGTATTATACATCAAATGACAAACTCATAATAAAAACACTTGTATTTTCTAGACGTAAAGCTGTGACATTAGATGGTATTGTTAGCACATTGATCACATTACTTGCATTATAACCTATCTGGTTTCGACGCTTTCTACTACGTGGATGCACCAATAGCAAGATACCTGAATATCGGGAGCAACACCATTAAACCGATACTAAAAGCCTTGGGTTATCCTATGACATAATATGGCAGGTATATGTACAATGGTTTAAAGTAAAAGAGTATTGTGAGATAAACGTATCATGTTCTCGTACTTTTTGTGTTAGAAAATGTATTTTATTTACACAAATTGAAATATTTAACCTTATTTTCGTAGTTACCGTTTCCGGTTATTCAAATAAGTAATTTACTTTTATTAGATAATTATTTTTGTTCTTACAGTTTACAACATTATCTCACTGGTCTATGCACAACATAATCTACTATTATAGCAGGTTTTAACAAAATATGCTTATTGAGCTCCTTCCAGCAAGAGGGCCAATATTCTCCGTAGAACAAAAACGTAGAATGGCATATGTAAGGATTTCTTCTATCAAGTTTGAATGCTTTTGGTTTGCAGATCATTCCAAGGAAATTATTCCATTTAAAGGAAATCATGCAAAATTAAATTCTATTTTGAACAAGTTTCTTCTAAAGGAGGTAACAAAACCAATTTAAAATCATCCAAAAGCAAAACAACAATACACCACCTAAATATTAGTTCTACAATAATATTAACGTACATGTATAAAACCATGAGATTGAAACCCGAGTCTCTAGAGATATAAAGTGAAGATCTAACAAGCTAAAGTAAGAGTAATAATTTCTTGCGAAATGTTGCTAATTTTTAGTATAGGGGACATTCAACCGATGATCGTGAAGGTTTGTTAAAGTCTGATGTCTACCAAACTGGGTACTTCCAAAGTTGACTGAATGGTTGAAGAAACAAATTACTAAGTAGAAGAAATAAATATTTTGAATTTAATCAACTGTTATCATAATTTATTTTAATATGAAAATAATGTTCAAGCGATTAATTTCAGATTAATTATATTAATTGTGGATAAGTTGGAGAAATGTTTGTGGAAATAGAGAAATATGCTGTGTACAAAAAATATTGTTTGATAGAAATCAACTGTTTTAATGTAATTATTTAGTATTTTATTAGTTAGATTGTAAATATTTTATTCAGTCAAGAACAAATATAATCGTTCTTTCTTACTTTAAAAGCAAATAAAAATAGTAAAATTCCGCATTTCCAGTAAATTTAAGAATTAAAAATATATATCGAGACAAACTGATCCCCACAATACCCGGATAAAGGTATAACCGCATTTTAGTACTGTCTTGATTTAACTACAAACGTCAATTAAATGGAAGTAACATATTAATAGAATGAGACAGGTACGTGGAGATAATAAGTACTCTCCTTGATATTACGATTTTAGACATTAATTACTTGCGTCTTTTCTCGGTTGTAGAACATCACATCATATTTAGTTTAAGTTTTTAATTTAATAATATATTCTTGCGTCTTTTCTGACGTGATACATTATTCATATTCCATGTCACTCATTATCAGCAGCTCTACTAACTGTAGAGCGTTGTTGAAGTTATAAATGAAATGAATATTTTTTTGTAATATCCAAGGCGTAAAGTAATAAATTCAGTAAGGGTAATACAAATATACAGCTTAACGTTAAGACTGTTGAGTAATTTGAATAGCGTTTAGAAATTTGATGGCCAGTTTATTTTATATTTATAGCTTCATAAATGTGGAATATGTATCATGCTGAGAGTAGGCAGTGTATGATCTTTCAATGTTCAGTCAGTTACACGAATGAGACTTTGTACTATCTAACTGTCCCTAATATAGATCCTCGGTACTTGTATGGCATGCAAGATGTTTACGAATTTCGATGGAAATAGTACGGTCACTCTATGATTTAGTCTGCATGATATTACTTGGTTCAAACTGTTCAATACAAATATTATTTAAATTATTCATTTTGGTCTTCATTCTAAACCAGAGTAATAGATAGATTATTATGATTGTTTTACGGCCATTTTTGTGCACAAGGTAGGTTAAATGAGCCGAGCGACCTCCAAAAGGGTAATGTAGCGAAGTCAAAGATGAAATAAATTTCAGATATGCCCACGCCGAGATTCGAACACGGGTGGTAGTGATATCTGATCAAACTCGCTACCACTACACCACGGAGGCGCCAGATAGCTATATGGTAAAAGCGATATTAAAACTAACGGCAAAATAACAGAGTAGTCTATTTTATAATATAATTGGTAACAACTAGTCATTAATTAAATTTTAAATTACGAACATAATTGTACAAGAAACAATTTATGTTATTGAAGTATAATCCTCAAACATCTTCTCTCAGAGATGGCGCTATCTTAGTAAAATTAGTGATCCATATTTTAAGACAAGATGTGATCTGATTTAATGTATAATTATTATGTTTTGTCCAATTTAGATATATCAGGTATGTCTAAATTAAATACAAGAGTTAAATAAGAAAGAAACAGGTTATTAATCGGTTAACTCAATCAAAGCCATTAAACACTAACTCGCTGTTTGAACTTTCTATACACAAATTTCTTTCATGTTCATTTTTTTCATGAGAGAATTATCTTAATAGCTATCATGGTTCATTAGTTCAATTAGGCTTAATGGGGAAAACGTATTTCAGTTTGCATGTGAATGTGTGTACATATGTGTGTACGTAGCTGAATTTGTATATATCATTGTATGTTATAAACATTTACAGTGCATACGTGCTCTTCGATTCGTTATCGTATAAACAGTTTTGTTTTCATTCTCTTTTATCGCTCATGTTTCCACGTGTCTGTGTTCATTATTTAAATTTTCTTTATTCTGTATTTTCAAAAACGGATCAATACAAATACCTATAAAGCGAAAATGGTAAGGAAGATGTGTTGAATAAGATTGGTTCGCATTCCATTAAATAACTACCTACCATATCCACTAAGCATTATTTATGAACGATATAACTATTTATTGATAACAATAGAAATGTTACCTTTTAAATATGGCCAAACTGGGATTTGACTGCTGATGCTAGAGGTTGGCGTCAAAACATTAATCACAATAAAAGTATCTCTAAACGTAATATAGATATCACAAAATCTCCATACTGCCCTCCCTTGAGACCGACTGTGATGTAGACAGTCTAATATATTTACATCATTAAGCTTGACGGTATGACAATATGATCTCGGGGGTTGGTACTGTCGTTGTAGGACAGTTTCCTTTTGATAAATAGCATTTTCCTATTACCGACCTGATAACAGATTTGGGGTAATAGTCGCCTGTAATTCTCCCGACCAATTGAATGAAATATGCCAAATGATGAACTTGACTGCAGCGTGTAGATAACATAAACATGAATGTTATCAGAGTTTGGCACAGTATATACGTAAACATAATTATACAAATAATAACAAACTACCGCATCTATGGCAATGATCATCAACGGTCTATTATAGGAAAGTATTGCCATCATGAAATACATATAAAGTTGATAATAAACATCAATCTAATAAATCCCAAAAGACTTTGACATGTGTTCTTTTTCATCTTACTGGATGGATGTCAAGATGTTCTTGATAACTGAAATACTATAGCTTGCTACACGGAATCGATATGTCTCTAGATAGTTGGTAAAGATTTGTAATACCCTTTCCACCAAGATAGAGCCATCTGATACATTATGCTAATACAATTGACATATATTATATGATTTGAACCAGGGATTAGAAATCAGGACATTGCCCACTATAATGATTGCGTATGTGAATGGAGAAAGTAGGTTATAGTCCCTGTTTAATTGTTACTTCTGTTGTTCTGTTACTAAAATGTCGTTTTTTTGCTAACACCAGGATTCCCTGACCTACATCCGGTCCATACGAATGGCTGTAAGATGTGTGAATTTGTGCAGATATGAACACCTTCAGTCATTATCTGGCATTACATTAACATTTTTTTCTCTTTAAAAACTGCCAGAAAACTGCACATTATCTATAATAGTGTCTTTTATAAGGTTACTCGAATATAATTTATGTTAGCAAATATGCCTTCATATAAAATAATTGTATGACGTGACGGTGTATTTTGTTATAAAAATACATTCGTGATAAACCTATATGTAGATATTTCTCTTGTGATTGTGAGATCGAGCTAGCAAGCGAAAAGGAGAGAGAAATATAGAGAGAGGGGTAAGCGAAGAGAAAGAGGGTGAATGAGTGAGAGAGAGAGTATGTGTGTGTGTGTGTGTCTGCGTGTGTGTGTGTGTGTGTATCTGTGTGTGCGTGAGAGGGAGAGAAAAAGAGCGAGAGAGAGAGAGAGAGAGAGAGAGAGAGAGAGAGAGAGAGATAGACAAGCAGACAACAAGAGAGATACATTCAACAGTAATTTTCTGTGGTCCAAAAGAAACCTGTATATAAAGCATTTCGACACCTCAGATGCTGACCTCAGCTGTATTCTGGGTTCGAATAACTGAATAAATCCTACCTATATGAACCATGTATCAATACACGTCCGACTGGTCCGGCGTCGAAGTTCTTCTCTAACCTAAGTGAAAATTCAAGCCCTATATATAGCCTCAGCGTGTTAACAACATTACAGTTTGTTCATAACAAAGAGAATGTACACTAACACAGTATGGACTCACTAAAGCGATTAAACTAAAATAAAAACAAAGTAGCAATACCGCACAATGGATTATTACTGGACTAGAACGAAATATCGTCTCAAACCTGAGTAAATACTACGATTTACTCGAACCTAACAGCTAACCCTCATACGTTTCCGTTCATCACACGTTCTTAATTTAGCGTCCCTAAGTATATGCAGTTAGGTGTGGTGGGATCTAAATTAAAGCGCCTATCCACTTGATCTATTTGACCCATGGTCGAGAACAGCGGATTTCAGACAGATCTCCGATACTGCGAATGACACGTCGGGATTATAATAGCTATACATTTAACAAATTTCCTATATCAGTGTAATCTAATTACTCATAATATGGGAAAAAACTCTGTCCGCAGCTTAATACCCATGGAGATGCCCGCCGGAGTAACACGACTCCAGGAGTATAAATCCATCAACAGCATTGTATGAATTAATAGGTCTTTTCCCCAAACCACTAAGAGGAAAAAATATAGATTCTACATTATACATAACAAAGCTAATAAACTCAAACATGTTAAAACGCTTTTTCTTACTTTGGGTGTAATAAATCTGGAGGGAAATGATAAGATGTTAGGGGCAATGTCGTTTTATTAGAAAGGGGAAAAATTTGGTCATTGGTGGCGATTACGTTGGTGTTGATAGTATGATCAACGATAGTTAGATTTAATTAATTATATATATATATATATATATATATATATATATATATATATATATATATATATATATACCATCCCTATTTTATCCAACATGTGTGTTATACAGGTAACTATCCATCTCCAGTTTGAACAGTTCAAAAGGTAAGTATCTGGATCTTTTTACAGATAGGTGCTGTGTTACTATAGTTGTTAATTAGTAAGTAGTTTGACTACTTATACATATTTACGTGTACTCCTTATCGTTGTGTTCAAGTATTATCAAGCAACACATATACTGTTATGTAAGATATGAGAAAAACTAATTCAGTTACACTGCCTTCTTTCATCGCTGATACATGCAGTGGAACAGTTGTTACTATTGGATATTAGTAGACATGGCGTTTTACTGAAGACATTTATTGTATTCTAACTGATTGGAGGTACTCTTATGTTTTGAATAGAAGTGATTTTATTTCAACTATTGCTGCTGATAACAATGGCTGCTGCCAAACTTACGGCTAGCTCGGTTACGTTAAGTGCTGCTAGTGAGCGAAACTGTATACTAGCTGTCCATGTTGTATCTGCTAGGAGATCCACTTTGAAAGTATCTAGTGTAAAACATCCTTTTCATGAATAGTGATATTCATCATACTAAAGAATCACTACACGATACTACAGTGTTTTAATATAAAGATGTGAAAAGGTTACAAAGGAATAGTTGAGTTCCTTTTTCAATAAATTATCTTAATAACAGGAATGTTGTATGTTTCGCATTTGGTGCATGGTTTATATAAGGTGTCACTCAGCTGTCAGAATTAATTACATCATGAATGACAAGAATCAATCAACAAATTGGCTTTTATCACAAGATAATCTGTCAGATCAATTAAGCAGTTGAACATGATACTTTTCCATTATACCGAGTATTGGAATTATCTAATTTAGCTATTTAAGTGATATTTACCGTGAAAAAGCAATATTTTCAATACAATCCATGGATAGAAAAAACATTGAGTTCAGCTGATTATGTAGAAACATCAGAATTTAGAAATAATATGAATACGTAGAAACGTGAACGATAATAGAGAAAGAATTCACAACTATATGTGTACCCGAATTTTGTAATTCGCTTACACAGTGATAGTATATACAATGAACTTGCATTGACGCACGCACACATACACGTAAACTAAAATGTACACTCACACATAACATACACATACACGTACACCCCCCACCCCCACATACACATGAACTCGCTCTTGTGCAAACACATTTTGCATTGAATACATTTACACTTTTGATGCCGAAGGTATTGAACAAATTAAAATAAAACAGAAAATTTGAATAATCGAGTTAGTCACTATGGACTTTCATTAAGTCGACAACCTGATTAACTATGTTTACGATGAATGTTTATTCGTGTTTATCTTAGTCATCTTAACACCTACATAAATAACATATACTGACATTGACCCTCAGCCATATTTTTATGTATATTACTATTATAGGGTCATTGGTCATGGAGAAGGTCAGTTTAATATCAATTAAGGATCATTTCGTTTACAACTGTAAATTTAACCGATTTGATGCAATTTGTAGATGTTACATTTCATTATTCTCGGTGTGTAGATGAAATAGTTATTTATAATAGATGCTTAGAATACCTTATCCGAAATTCCTGGGTCCGAAAGTTTGGCGGATTTTGATATTTTCGAATTTTGGACTATGAAACAGCTTGAGGATGGGACCCAGGTCTAAACATGATAACCAAATACATTTCATAATATAGCTTATACATATAACATGAGTATAGTTTTATGTAAACGTATAATAATTGTTTATATCAGAACGGTAAGATATCAGTGTCCACCAAACGATATCATATTTTCGTTAAAAGGCTACAATACAATGTATGCTATTTGTATTTAATTTTTTACTAAACAGGTATTGAGTTTTATTTAAGACATACAAACGTAGCATTAAATGTGATTACAAATAAATAAAATAAAAACTGGCCAAAACCAGAATATTATTTTAAAGGTAATGCCAATGATTTGGCCCTAATCATATTACTCTTATACATGGAGATGAAATTCAGATTTCACGTTAAGATAATATGTTATGCTTACTGTACAAAACTCAATACAAGACACGATGATCACTGCTTACAGACTTGAAGATTACTGCAGCATACATTACATGACAACTACATCAGGTTCCGGAAAATTAAGGGAGATGTTACATCAGCAATCGTGTCACTGTCAACTGGAACGTTCACAAAGTTATCAGTATCCACCTAAGAAGACTCATTTTGAATAAAAGCTTAAAGTATATAAAAAACATTTCTATAATAACAAAACATGGAATTTAATTACAGGTAAATGTAATAAATCTGAAAATATCACCATGATGTTTGTAACGTAACAATGAGGCTAGTCATATTACACCCATGAATAGCGTTTTGGGTGGCGAGTCATATTACACTCATGAATAGCGTTTTGGGTGGCGAGTCATATTACACTCATGAATAGCGTTTTGGGTGGCGATGGAAATCAGGATTCAGGTAGAAACTTACGCTTTTTATTTACAGAAAACATGACTAACCCTCCTTAAAAGAAGATAAATGCGTCACCAAGCACTATCTTTCCACCAGGTGTGAAGGAACGGGTACATCATCAATGGCATCAGTTCATAGAAGAACATCAGAAGCGGTTGAAGGACCTCAAAGAGGATGGTCTAATGATAAAAAACCCGGTGCCGGATTGCCTTTTGTATTATATGTTTTTACAGTGTCATCTGCCTCATTCACAAGTCTGTTTGTTGGCGCATTCTATTTTAGATCGTATGCACTTATTTGACTTCTTATTATTTAGTGAATGAACATTATTCATGTCCTTCAATAAGACCATCACACCTTTTCGCCATGTTATCTATTGACACCTTTTGTAATGTATTAACAGTGCCATCTTCATCATCACCACTATCATTACGATGACCTTGATTTAGGACTATTTCAGCTACTTTACCAATACAAATGTAACTATGGACAACGATTGCAATATCAGCATGAGTAAATTTAGTTGTTATAGTCAACAGCAATCTAATTGGACTGATACAATTTCCTAACCTGTTAGTTTACTCTGAAAGGAGATTAGAATTGCTAATATATGCTGTTCAGAGATTATTGTATTCCTACTGGATGGACTCAGAGAATAGGACAATAAATTTCAATTTTGATAACATTAGTATTACCTCTAGAGAGATAACATACGTGACTAGGAGATAATCTTTGCTCTGAAATGATTATATGGTATATATATATATATATATATATATATATATATATATATATATATATATATATATATATTATGTTAATGATGTACTTATTTAAATCCTCGATGATCAATAAAAATATAAAGTTTATACAATACTAACAATGGTTAATTACGACGTTTTCTAATTGGATAGATCCATCAGGTGCAGATAATTAAACTTTAATAGTGATCAGCTTCCAAAGAAACGTTTTGTATCAGATTGAATCTTGTTTATTTTTCATTATATCTTATAATTCAAATAAGTTCCCGGAAATGATTTGCAAACTCTTTGACTAGAGAAAAGAAATCAGAAATCATGATATATGACATCGTATGTCTCTACTTCAGACATACTATCAATGCGACGGCTCCAACGAATCCAATAAGAAATTTGGATGCAAAAAATGCCATATCAATATATAACGCTGTGTAAATATCTAGTCTGCTGGGAGAATGTTCTAAACTATACCACTCATAATAAAACTGAATTATTAATTTGCAAGATCAATGCTTTTGTCAGTGAAAGCAGCCTTGGCATCATCTATTAATACATATACTTCAAATAATATGGAGCTGGAAGA
>JAODUP010001953.1:20000-37133 GCA_025642065.1 Paralvinella palmiformis | reverse complement strand
TAATTAGATTACACTGATATAGGAAATTTGTTAAATGTATAGCTATTATAAACCCGATGTGTCATTCGCAGTATCGGAGATCTGCCTGAAATCCGCTGTTCTCGACCATGGGTCAAATAGATAAAGTGGATAGGCGCTTTAATTTAGATCCCACCACACCTAACTGCATATACTTAGGGACGCTAAATTAAGCGTGAATGAACGTTCCCTTAGTGATGACGGAAACGTATGAGGGTTAGCTGTTAAGGTTCGAGTAAATCATAGTATTTACTCAGGTTTGAGACGATATTTCGTTCTAGTTCAGTAATAATCCATTGTGCGGTATTGCTACTTTGTTTTAATTTTAGTTTAATCGCTTTAGTGAGTCCATACTGTGTTAGTGTACATTCTCTTTGTCATCAACAAACTGTAATGTTTGTTAACACGCTGAGGTTATATATAGGGCTTGAATTTTCACTTAGGTTAGAGAAGAACTTCGACGCCAGACCAGTCGGACGTGTATTGATACATGGTTCATATAGGTAGGATTTATTCAGTTATTCGAACCCAGAATAAAGCTGAGGTCAGCATCTGAGGCGTCGAAATGTTTTATATACATGTTTCTTTTGGATCACAGAAAATTACTGTTGACTGTAAACTGTGGTGTCAAAATAGTTTATGATATGTATGTAGCAAGTCACCATTGAACCACACGCACGTGTTGTTTGTTGCGAACTGTGGTATCAAATGGTATATTTTTACGTGCTTCGCTTTTTGTACGTAGCCTGCATGTAGCCGCTTTCCTGTGGGCGTGACATATTTGTCGCGTACGAAAAGCGAATTAGCTGGTTCCCACAGGCTGATGAGTAGACCAGACACATGCTTAGGTATACGCACATATTTATCAATATGTGGAGGTATTGAACATTTAATATTTAGATTAATGTATGTATAGTTGTATTTAGATTTATGGAGGTAGGTTTCGAAGGAGGTTTAGGTGTGTTGATGCTCTGTGCCTGTTGCCTCTTACTATGTACCATTAAACACACACACACACATACACACACATACACACACATACACACACATACACACACATACACACACATACACACACATACACACACACAACACACACACACACACACACATACACACATACACACACATACACACACACACACATACACACACACACACATACACACATATACACACACACATACACACACATACACACATATACACACACACATACACACACATACACACACATACACACACATACACACACATACACACACATATATACACATACACACACATATATACACATACACACACATACACACACACACACACACACACAAACACACACACACAAGCTAAACATTCTCACTACTGCCGTGATCTGACTTGGGTGTTTTACACCCAAACTCCACGGCTGTAGGTGATTCGTATTTTGATTTTGCTTGGCGGCTTAGGGACTGGTGAGACATTACACATGTCTCAGCAAGAAAAGTCGCCACTCTGGATTCAGTCCCCTGAAGAAACGTCCAGAGTTTGAATTCACGGATCGAGATTCTCTGTGCCTGTGCCTTATTATACACAGCTAAAAACACACACAACACACACACACACATATATATATATATATATATATATATATATATATATATATACATATATATATATATTAAAGATAAAAGAAAACACCAACCCCCTCTGGCTACAATAATGTGTGTTAGAGTTTAATAATAATAATAATAATAATAAGTTTAAAAAGACTACAGCTCGCCACAGCTGGTCAAATATACTCTAAATTAAATTTAGACACCAGGTACATAATCAAAGTTTGTCTTAGGGTGATAGAATACATAGATAATCTTGCCATAACATATTCATTAAAATGGGATTTGCCAAAATAAATGCTCAATTTACAGAGTTTCACTTCGTGATGGGCAACATATAACAGTTATTCAGGTGTCTGGTCGCTTTGAGATTTAAAGTACATTGCTTTATTTGTAGTTAATGGAAGATGCGAGTTGCAATATTCTAATTTCCTATAATATATATATGATGTAGTAAGTGTATAACGAATATACACGAGAGATATAACCTTATTCACAAGGTACAGTGAAGGCTTTATTTGTCAACGACACGTTCCTATTGTCGTAGACGGTTTCCCAACATACACATATGACAAAATAATCCATCTAAGTATTCTTGTTATGGACAACATTACTAATCCACCTGATGGGCTACAATATTAACGAATCTACAACGTGAGTGTTGTTAGAGATTAATTTTATTTGTCAAATAACATATATACAACATTATTCACTGATCAGTAAATACTATTTACGAAACATACATGTATTTGTTCTACTCAATCATCATGGCAACCATCATGGTCATCTGTGCTATGAAAAACCGATCTAACACTCAAAAGATAAGCATTACCAAATATTGTTATGAACATACCTTGTCTCAGTGCTCAATCCACATCTTGCCTTTTCGCGCTTGAACTGGATATGAGTAACTCGTAATACGAAACACTACCCAACACTTGAAACCATGTTAGATGCATGTCATTCCGCCAGACCTACGTCTTGTTCAATCATATATATTTCATCAAGTCACAACATTTTCAAAAATAGCTGCTGAAGAAAATACAAGACTTAGGCAGGTGAAAAAGGAACATATATAATTCAACAAAGGAACCGTGTTGTTCTGTGAACAGCAGCAACCAGACAGATGGTTTACCTTAGACATTCTTCTCGTCAGGGACAGGTGTTAAACAAAGGTAATATTTTCGATTTTCCAACTGTAATGTATTATCTAGTTATTTAGTGCCTCTATTTAGAGGGTCGCCTCTGTAGTATACTTGGTAGCGCGTGGGACCACCGATCACTACTATCTGAGTTCGGATCTCGGAGTGGGTATATCTGAAGGTTGTTTCGTCTTTGACTTCGCTTCATTACCTTTGGGGTTGCTTGGCCCATTTATTCATGTGCCAAAAAATGACCGTAAAACATCAATCATCAAGTCATCGTCTCTGTTTAGACACATCTGATATATTAATAGAATATAAAACGGAAGTTCTCGATTGGAAGGTTCGTTATAGCATTTAGTTATTTAAAGTGAAGAAATTAAGCCCATCTCTTACTTTTTATATTGACATCTGAAGTAGTTGTTTATTTATCCGATCTAACCTAGTCGTGCCTTTACACTGTGGTAATAAACATAGACAATTGTTTCGAAATTTAAAGTATATGTCTTGTGAATTACCTCATGCTATAAATTTATGAAAAGAAAGTATATATATATATATATATATATATATATATATATATATATATATATATATATATATATATGGGTAGTGTCTGTGTGTCTGTGTGTGTCTGTATGTGTGTAGGTGTAGGTGTAGGTTAGAAGTGTGTAGCTGTATGTCTGTGTGTGTTTTTGTCTGTATGTTTGCGTGTTTGTTTCTGTGTATTTGTCTGTGTGTCTGTCTATATATATATTATATATATATATATATATATATATATATATATATGTGTGTGTGTGTGTGTGTGTGTGTGTGTGTGTGTGTGTGTCTCTGTGTGTGTGTGTGTGTGTGTGTGTTTGGGGGATGCGATTTCGACTTCATTTAAACAGGTTAATGTGTTTTTTTAAAATTTTTTGAACTTTAAAAAAAAACAATATGCATGGTATGACAACAATGCTGAAACAAAATTAAATATCTGATAATTTATCTGTAGAAGAAATTAATTGTAAATGGTAAGTGGTTAATCATAAAAATATGATATTGCATTCATAAACAGTTCATATAACTAAACGGAAGCATCCATGTAAAATCTTTAAATGAATAAAATGCAGAACAGACAATATAGTTTCTCAATGACTGGTTTGATATTATCATATCTTTGAATTTAAGCAATTCATATCATATTCACACTTTATCCATTAATAGGGTGTTATGATATGTGAAAGTATCTATAGTAAGGATATAGATTGCTGTAATTACTTCAAACCTGGAATGTTCTTAAGATATTAGTGGTTAGCTTGATATAGTGATGATAAAATGCCTTATACCTAATCTCCCTGGGAATATATTTTAATTAAGCTAGAATAAGGAGACAGATACTGAATTACCATTAATTCAAGTTAATTAATATAAACAACCATTTTGCTCAAAACCAGGATATTCCAACTCTATATTGAAACGCTGACAATTAATTAAGATAATTGCTGAATATATATTTGTATTAGAGGACTGTAGCTACCCAATCTATTAGTTTAAGCAACTTAAGTATTATGTACTTGCTAAATTCAGCTTAAAATGACCTCCAACATGAAAACATTGTTTATAGAAATATGCTAAACACATTTAGTATTTAGCATTTTAAAATAGCTTTTTATTGGTCATAATTAATTCTATTTGGCAGGCAAGTTTCAATTTTCTTCCTATGATCCTTTCATCTTACTATATTAATACACCGAGCGCTGTAGAAGATGAATTTTCAAAATGTTTATATATATTTCATTATTGACATATCTATTATTTCTGGGATGAATCTTCAGTCGCATCACCAACAAAAATATATATTGAACCAATGATATTCAGCCACGTTACTATAAAAACAAACGCATCCACATCCATATATTTAAAACATGAGGAACCTTGCCAAATGTTGCTGACAATGTATGACACTAATACTTCTAATATCTAAGTTAGTTTTTTCTGCCTTTATATGGCGTTATTACCAGGTAATAAATTAACTTCCGTCAAGCTAGATATACGTTTTTCTTCTGTGAATACAATTCTATCATATCATAAATTGTATATAGTCTGAAGGGTGTGATGTAAACGTTCAGATACACATTGGTAACTTATCATATCAAATGAATAAGAACGCATTAAATGATACGAATGGTACTCTAAATTTAGATACAAATTTGAACGGGATCCAAAAGTTTATATCTAATAATAGAATGTAACAATTGTGAGGTGGCTTTAGCAAAGTGACAAGATAATCGCTGGATAATCGCCTTCATACAGTGAATCCATAATTAGGTCATAACCATACCACCAGAACAAAGCAATGATATACTAATTGGGTCACGCTGTTATAGATATAGTCTACACCACGATCTGTGTGTTATGACATCATTCCTGTTATCTCTGTTATGACTGGAAAAATCGTTGGAAAGCGAATTTAGCAATATTCGGAAATCAGCTCGCTTGAGTAAATTTCTAACCACCATACGCGCGCAAGTCAATTGAAAGTTTGCAATTAAGATAAGTTTATTTAGATATATTGTATTAGAATTTTACGAAATTGTATAGTAATTTCACGAAGGTGTCCTTTAGCGTCTGATATGTCAAATAACATTCCGTTAATGTGAAAATTTAGTGTCAATGATGGACAGGTCTTCAGTGTGAGACACTGTCTTTATTTGAAATATAATGGTATGATTGCTCTACTCTTGATATTCAGATCAGTTGGTGTTATGTTTTAGCTTAATCATCTATTCTGTTCCTGTCTCTCTTTCTGGGACTATATAAATGAATGAGAAATTTAAAAAAAAGGTTATATTATATTATCGTACTAAGCATGATTGATATCCTAAATACGACGTCATGACAGTCGAGAGCATATTTCTGGTGTCATTACTGGAACAAACACGCATACGAAATTTCTAAGCAGCAGAGAAAAATATAATGCGTTAGTTGACTGGTAATTAGAGAGCTGCGGCAAAGTTGTGAGAATTTCGAAGCGTTATGGCGGTGATAGTCAGGTATTGTTATGTTAGTCTATATGTCATGATGTATTTAGGTTACTATATGTCTGTATGACAGCACGCTTAGACGTGACAAAGTGGCAGGTGGTTCTATCATCTGATTAATCTGGTAAGAAACCAAATAGGGTTCAAGTATTCAATATTTCATCATAGAACTGGCATATCTTAAACTGTGATGTTTCAAAAATAATAATATCAGAACTTATACTCAAGATGCAATTATAGGGCCCTATGTACGATTGTCAAACGTTACTTCTGATAACGATCCCATTAAACAGCATAATATATCATTAGATGGTTGATACAAAGATAACAGAAGACATTTATAAATTTCGTGTATATTTATGAAAATATCTCTTGTTATAATTTGTTTCAACCATAATTCATCTGTAGTTCTGTTACACAATATTTTTCCTGAAATTAGCTATGGACACAAATATGCTTAGTTCTATATGAAATAGTTATAAACCTCAAGTAATCCAGATTTATTGAAAACATGGAAACCTTCATTGTTTATTGTACAATTTGTTTTCAGTATTTATGTGCGAGTGTTTATGTGCATGTACATGGGTGTGTGTGCGTATGTATGTATGAAAGAAAATGTAAAAGGTTCATCATCTTATGCACAACACAATCACCACATTCGTGTTTATATTTACAGTATGTTGCTGGGATAAGAATACATGTAGTTGCTATGGGGAATATCCAGAAACTGTAACTTCATCAGTTTGAAATTATGTCATGCTTCATAAAAATAGTAATGTAAATGAACAAAGTAAATATGTAATGTTGTTGATAATGTTGATAATGGAGCAAGTTATTCATCACTTATCTGAATATTGTGATTGATCCACTAATGTGCCATCTTGTCTATTCTACGTTAATACTATAATGTCTAAGCACATCTGATTGTTGTTGGTTATATGTTTATCTAAAAACTCATTAAATACCACTAAGTTTGTCTAAAGAATGTCTATATCAACCATAAAGAAAATTCATTTTCTCAACAATAATAATAAACATGCATAATTAAAGAAATCCATTTCCATTCTTTTTATTAGACAACATGTTTTGAAATATATCATTTCTTCTCAGTTTAACCTAGAAGATTCTTAACTTTGAGAAGATCTAATGTTCCTCGGTAAGTTTATAGCATTTCCCAATTTCGTTATTTCAGTTTTACTGGAATGTAAAACGATATACAATATTGTATATATAATAGTTTATATATAATAGTACATATTGTTTCCTTCATTCCTTGTATATTAGGTTCACATTCATCATATCGATGTAATCGTGTTCGACTTATTTTGATAAATATAGGAATAGGTTAAATAACTAGGTCAGTTTAATATTACTATTTTAGTTTATAATTGTCAACAGAGGTATTTACCCTTCAACAAGCCTTGTTTATCCTATCAAACATTTGTCTATTTTGTGAAGTGTCATAATATAGTCGAGCCTTGATAGCGCAGTTAATTAGATCGTAGGATTCGTAGCCGAAGGGTTGGACGGTCAAGACTCCGTGAGCCGCAATGCTGCCATAAGACGACTGGTTCACTCATCCATCAAAATGAGAACCTGACAGGATGTGATGGCTATGTGTTAGAGTAAGGCTTTGTGCCTATAATGGCAGCATGGGTTGTATGCTCCATTGGGAGTTGAGATATGTGCTGGACTGAAACAGATCTGAGTCAGGGATAATAGTACTGTAAAGCGCCTAAGAGCAGCTATCTAGTTGAATAGAGCCCTATATAAATGTCAAATATTATTATTATTAATAAGTCTGAAAAGCTGAGTTTTCAAATGGTGATGGAATAAACTATGATATTTGATGACTTAACACATCCAGTGAGTGAATTACAAAGAGTAGGGACAATAACTGAAAAAAGCATGAGTTTTAACCATGGGAAAAGTTAACAAATGAAAACCAAATGAACGGAGCTCTCTGGGCTTGAGTGGTAGAGAAAGCATGGAAATAGGTACGAAGATTCTCCAGAAGAAAGTGTTTGATAGGCACTGGTGCAGAATTTGAAAATGATGCGATATTGAATAGGGAACCAGTGAAGAGGATTCAGCAGTGGACCGGAAAACCGAGGAGACCGTGTGACAACCCTAGCTAAGTAGCTCTGAACACACTGAAGTTTTAGAATATCCTTAGATGCAATGTTATAAAGAAGAGAGTTGCAGTAATCAAGCCTACTAGTAATGAGTGCTGTAGCAATGGTTTTGGCGACTGAAAGAGAAATATAGCGCCGAATACGGCGAAAGGTCACAAATATGATAGAAGCATCAGCGACATGTCAGAGAAATGTGTTTTCTGAAATTAAAATCGCTATCAAATGTAACATCAAGAATATGTACAGTGTCTTATGGTATGATGCTATAACTAATGATGTTCATAGGGAGGAAATGAGTAAGTTTGCTGCATCGTCTGGATGTACGTATAATGATGAAATCCGTTTTGTTGGCACTGAGCCTAATGTTATTGTTTGTCATCCAGCCTGATATATCACTGAGACAGTCACCTAGTTGTTTAAGGAAAAGATCAGTGTCTGCTGTAGATAAAGATATATATACTTGGGTGTCATCTGCATATAATTAATGGTCTAATTTGTGGCTGTGAATAAGAGGGCTTACTGGTGTAGCATACTCAGTAAACAGTAGTGGTTCAAGAACACAGCCTTGCGGAACATCGTAATACAAAGGCGCTGCCTTTGACAAATCTAGAAGAACAGAATAATCAATGGTGTCAAAAGCTGCAGATACATCTAATAGTGTTAGTGCTGTGACCTTTCCTGTGTCCATGTTTAGTGAGTTTAGAGTCGTTGTAAACTTTCTGTAGAGCGGTTTCTGTAGAGCGGTTTCTGTAGAGCGGTTTCTGTAGAGCGAAATTGTTTGTAGGCAGACTGGACAAAACACATTAGACAAGTGATTACAGTTTAAGCGAATGTTCAAGCGACTGTATACAACATTTCTAATACATTTGATATGAACGATATATTAAAAATATCTGTATAGCTGTTTAGGTCATTGACTGGTAAAGATGGTTTGTTAAGAAGAGAGATAACATGGGCATGTTTAAAATGAGAAGGGGACTCTCCGGATAATGCCAATAAAATAAAACTTTAATATATATATATATATATATATATATATATATATATATATATATATATATATATACATTCTGACCTGCTCTTAACGCCACCTATGGGGACTCACTGAAAGTGGCGTTTATAGACAGGTGGAGCTTCCGGCAGGTTGAACTCCGGGCACTTATTAAAAGGTGGAACTTCTAGTGACTAAACAACACATAGTATATATAGATATGCCATTTATTTATATTCACGTGTGTATATCTAATTGTTACAATACATCCATGTGTGTGTATCCAATTGTTAAAATATACATGCACCAAAATCTAATTACACGACAAAAGTCGTGTATCTTGCTTTGATTCAGTGACGAATTCATTCTTAATGTAACACTCATATCCGTAGGTCCATAACGCGGCTAACGGCGAATACATCGGCTATGACTGGGTGCGTTACCACTATATTCCTCCAATACCTCAGTCTTACGCTTGACGAGTTTTTGTGTTTGGTCTTTGCTCACACCAAATGCCTCTCCAACAGTACGGGAACTGGAGTTTATCATATATCTCCAGTGCATTCACTTTTTGATATGAAGTTAAGATTTTGTGGGATTTGCGAAACATCTTGCAATTCACACAGAAGGTCATCGTTTCTTAATATCACAATATATAATATGTCAGGAATAGTGAGCAAGTTGGCATATCAAAAGTATAATGTGATTAATTAGAAAATACGCTGACAATTTATATCCAAAATATTTTGTAGAGATTGCAATTACAATTTGAACATAATGCCTTTAGCAGTTTTCTGTTTTTCACAGATTTTCTAGGTTTGTCTCTATGTGTGTGTGTGTGCGTTTTTGTGTGTGCGTTTGTGTGTGTGTGTGTGTGTATATATATACTAGTACTGTTTTACCATTGTGATTAAAACGCTAAAATACAAAGATATGATTGGTTGAATTATCACTGTTTTAGTTCTTCTTGCAAGGCAAAAAGAAATATCCCTTATTTACTGAATACTTTAAATATATCTGTGTCCAACTGCATCAAAATTGAACGTCTCTATTGATTAGCAAGTAGCATGTCGGTGTAAAATCATGCCGGGATATATCTTAAGAGTTTTTAATTTTTACTTCAATTTATTTCTTTTTATACGTATAGCCATAAGATAGCAACATCTACAACTTCACAGATAATGCATGTGCGATGTGGTCTCTGATATATGTTATGACGTCATAATTACAGTGGTTTTAATGCGAATCATAAGTGGAACCCGTCTTGTTAAACATAAAGCAAGTCACGTATCAATGTCTGATGCGTCACATGTCAAACGTCCGATTTTAACCCAGTCATATTGTTCAATTAGTTCTCAGGCATTGGCAAAGCATTTACATATAAACACAAAGCAAATAATACACACAGAGAAAAGGTGATGGCATATTTACTGATTATGATAATTAATTCGGTGTAATGGCCTCGGTGTAATGGCATAAACGAGCAACTAATAGATGCTTAAATGGTTTCTTAAGAGCGATGTGAAAACCAAATGACAAATGTGTATTAAACATAAATATGTGATAGTAATGGATCCATTCAACTATTGTGTTTGGTGAATGTTTTCAATGATTCTCCCCAATGAGCTTAAATATCGATCGATATCAGCTATTTACTATAAACGCTTGGGAGGTTACATTTCACAATAACATTTTTAGCTCACACAATTGTACGTTCCCGTTATGTTTGAAAAAAAACAATTAAGACCCGTTATATTACATGTAACAAATTGAAAATTTACTTTCATGCAGTTGCCGTATAATAAGAATTACAGCATATGAGAACATTTTGTTTTTATTTTAAGAAATACAATTGAATTACAATGCAGATTAGGACTTGTTAATTTAAAAAAAAAATTCAGATGGAACTATGCATTTGTTTCCAATGTAGTTATTTGACAGGTATTTCATTTCATGCCTGATTTCATGCCGGTTCAAACATTTTGCTTGATAATTAAGAAATAGGGAATAGCCTTCACGTTTCAACTGTCACATATCGTAAATTACAATTCAGCTACAACGATATGTTCTTGCCAGCATCAAGAGAAGCCATTAACTCATAAACGCCTATTAATAAACACGTGAAACACTATAGTAACTGTTTAGTAGAAATATCTAAAACACATCGTATTTTTTCTATGTTAATTAATTTCCTAGCCTCCAAGCTGTCTCCTGAGATGTTTGATGGGGGCGAGAACAGGCCTCATTACCCCCTACAGTGTTGACATCTCGTAAGTCGTGTGACCTTGCTCACAGGAAATAAGAAGCCTCAGTCTAGCCTGCGCCGGGCAGATAAGAGAAACTCTATCTTCCTGAGGATGTATTTGAAGTACCTATCACTGAAATGTCATAATAGTTTGTTTATATATAACCTGATGAAACATCAGATACTATTAGACAGTGGCGGTGTCACCCTAATATTGATAATGGCATACATTATAGTTATACACAGAAGACCCAATTGTCTTTATATAACTGTAAAAACCTATTTGTATTCCTTGCCGATGTCTGAAGAGTGTTTTATCCTTGTTTTCACTCATCAGTTGCCTTAAGCGTTTTGTTAACCTTTTCATCTATCAGGAGTAGCATAATCTTCCTTAGATAACGTGCATGTATTTAATAATAATGTTGTCATAAGCTTTACAAATGCACAATTCTTCAAACCGAAATGTATTTTCTTAATTAAAAAGAAAACAAACTCGTGTTACTTCTTTAGATAGAGGTAGCCACTAATCTTGTCTCTTGATGTTTTCCATTAAGAAATGCATCATCTCTTATCTAAAGTGATGTAAGCAGTTTATTTAGAGGTATTAAGAATTGTTTTTTTTATGGTGAGAAATATATATCGATATTTCATCTAATCTACTTCCTAAAATGAATATAATATAAGAAACTCATGTATATAAACATATGTCTAACACTACATCTGTGTAAATATTTTGAATTAGAACAGAATTATGCGGTCTAGTTATGAAACATATCTTATGTCATAAATAAACTAAACAATTTGAAATAAAAAATACACGAGTAATATGTTAACTATTGTTAATTGCCTTAATGTGGCAGTTATATAGCCTAAGTGGTAGCATGAATGGCCATATAATTCTGGCACTAGGTCCTATTCCGGCTTAGCTTTGTCTGAACTCTTTTATACTAACATACCCACACTGGTCAATTTGTGTACTCATGTGCCTTTCTACTTATTTTATCATTTTTATCTATCACACCAATCATATCTATGTCATGTATTGTTTTACATTATTGTCAAAGCGCTTTTGAATAATTCTGGCTAATGTGCTATAGAAAAGTCAATTTATTATTATTATTATTATTATTATTAATATTATTATTATTATTACAATAGTTTTTACTAAAGGGGCACCTTCGTGGTCCCACATTAGCGTGTTGGATCACAGATCACTACTACCCATGTTCGAATCTGGCCGGAAACACAAATCATCATCTGCTTTTGTTAAAAATAAATAAAATGTTTATTTTAAATAATTGTATATGGGTTTATTCAGTTATGTAAAATGAAATTTGTAAATGGTATGTTATGTTTAAAGAACATTAATTCAGAGCGATAGAATTGGAACATGTAAAGATTTGGGAAATAATAAACACATTTATCAAATCTTATCTTAAACAAAACTATATACAACGTATTATTTTACTACTAATTATCTGTTATTATTGTAAACATTTTCGATAATTATCTGTTATTATTGTAAACATTTTCGATAATTATCTGTTATTATTGTAAACATATTCGATTACATATTCATTATGAAAAATCTGTTACTGGGATATAATTTTCTTCTTTTCCCTTAGACTATAAAATGTCATTAACTGATATTTATATTTATTGCGAAGCAAATTTCGCTGATACATGGATCGTGTTTACATATCATTAATCAAATCCCACGTATCGAATTATACGAAGGCATACTTGATACACATACTACCTATGCTTTAAGCCATATGCATCCTGTTTTAACTTATACATAAACTATCATTAAATGAATTTGCGTCAATAGGTCATACTTTTATCAATGCACACACTTCTGATAAAGATACGCTATTAAATATCTCGGAAGACCTATCCCCATTCTTCATTTAGTATATAAGTAAACACACACACACACACACACACACACACACACACACACACACACACACACACACACACACACACACACACACACACACACACACACACACACACACACACACACACACACACACACACATATAACACCTGTGCCAGCGCCTTAACTATCATATACAACACACACACACACACACATACACACACACTAACATACACACACACACACACACACACACACACATATATATATATATATATATATATATATATATATATATATATATATATATATAATATATATATTCACACACACGCCACACACACACAACGCACATAGCTATATGTATTAGAACATCAAATAATAAGGTGTTATTTTACTGTTACTGTATTTTATTATTTTTATTATGATGATAATAATAATAATAATAATAATAATAATAATAATAATAATAATAATAATAATAATAATAATAAAAATAATAATAATAATAAAAATAATAATAATAATAATAATAATAATAATAATAATAATAACATCATCAGCATCATTATCATTATTATTACTACAGATAATACATTATTCGCCTTATTCAACCTATATGATGACATAATAACATTTTCGTGAAGATGAAGTAAAGATGAGGCAAATCAACAAAGGATTATTATATAGGTGTATCTAGTTTGAGGACTTTCTATCCAAACAAAGATAAATATTTCACTTTCACCGTCATAGTACGAGAAGTTTGGTTTTAATAAGCTTCCTCTGACAGTTTTTGTGTAATAATATTATTTTGAAAGGGGGTCTTATTACAGGCAAACATAGTAATACGACAGGTGGTCTATTTTTCAACGAGACAATATGCTTCTATAGAAAGACGAATCCTATTAGGAAACAGAAATGTGTAGTCCTTACAAACAATATTGATACAAACTGATGTTCTACATGCTGACATCGTCGTATAACTACTGTTATTCGGTACATATTTGTATCTGACAATTGCTCTTAACCGTAAACAAAACATCCATAAAAATGTATTTCTAGAAAATATTATCAGCATTCAGATGATGTTATTGGACATTTGGAAGACATACATTTGTAACAAAGAGAATATTACCATACTTCTGTTAGGATCAAGAGAACCAAACGAAGCTATCGGGAAAGTGTATTACAGAAACTGTTCAAATTGTATCTATAACCATAAATGTCATTGGCCTGACAACGACGTCTTTCTTAGATAATGGCTATAAGGAGAAAGAAGCTCACTTGTTGACAGCATCAATAACTGCATTAGAGAACAGAAGGCTTACATCGTACTACGTGTATAAAGATCATGATTCACAGACCAATGTTATGCATACTTACAAAAGAAACACCTTGTTATAAGACGCTCGAAATGGTAAATATTTAGTTTGGGATTTTGGAATGAGGCGATCATATGAAAGCAGCACAATGCAAATCAGTGAGGAAACTATTATTGAAAGTTAGCATCTAGCATCTACCATGAATTAAGTCTGATGCCTGATTAATATCTTAATGATGATTAAGATTTGCCAAACACTGTCTTCATCTGAGCTCGTGAAGTATTATATTAAAGAGTGAAAGTGTGTGCTAATTTTGTCTTTAGCCTCAGCGGTTCCGATCCCTGAACACTTCACCTAGAGTAAATATCCTACAAAGTCAGATATGACATTTACTAATAATTATATACCGCGCTAGATTTAGGTATTAATGTTGAGCTAACTTATAGAAATGTCCATAATAAATTAACAACTTTGACTTAGTAAAGTACCAGACGGAAAACAATACAGTCACCAAAGAGATATTATGATTAAATAATATCAAAGAAAATAATGTTAGTCAGAGGGATATTCAATTTGGGAAAATAATCCATTGTGGTCATGGATGTGATTGTGCGTAATAGATCCATATGATATAAATCATGTCTAGGTATCTCCAGCACTGTAATTCTATATTAGTGACATCTCCATGACACGAACGTTAGATTTTGTCTAGTGTTGTAATCTGTTCAGTAATTAACCTAAGAATAATATTTAAGAAAGGCCAAATCGATTATAATGGTCATTGAAGTATTACGGCTGATCTAATCTCAGGATAGTAGAAAATTAATTATTACCATTGATGTAGACTTAACCGCATACAAGTGAATACGTTTGCAGACATGCTTCGCATTTAGGCAGAATCCTGCTGCACATTGAATGGGATAAGTGACCTGCCACATCAAAGGTACCGTAAATTCTTAGTATAATAGAAATGATAAGGTTGAGTGCCATGACATTACTCTTAGCCAACAGTTTCATCGGTTTGGTTGATTATTCAGGTGACAGATCAAATATTATGCACATCACTGTTGAGAAAAGCACATAAGTATCGTGAAGAAAGACTTACGATAATTGTAAGCCAGAATAAGGTATTTTCTTATTAAGAACACTTCAAGTTAACATCAGATAGCCTTTTTATTTGGCAGGAGAAAGGAAAACAAACATTTGTCACGGATTAGGCATTTTATTTGTTTTTGCATTTACATATTAAGAATACCTTTTAGGTATCTTTATCTCAATAAGGAATAAACTAGTTGCTACTGAAATGCAATATATAACAATATGTATAGTTTTTCATCCAACCAAGTAACTGGCAAGGTTTTCTACAGCGAATATGCCAGATATTGTAAATTCTAAATTGATATACAATTAGTTCCCGTGGTGAAGCAATAAATTACCGACCATATGCAACTTCCTCATTTAGGGTTGCCAGCCACGCAAAATAACTACCATTTCCGATATTATATATATATATATATATATATATATATATATATATATATATATATATATATATATATGAGATCAAGCTTAAATAAATTGATAATAATAATTTGCTTCCTTTGAAGGAAGGTAATGATCAATTTGTAGACACTTAATATCTTTGTCATTGATCAAATAATGTGAACTGTAATGAATACAAGTTTGAATGGGATGAAAAGGTAGACATACAAATGTTTTAGTTTAATACAACAGGCAGCACAATGACATTTGTATTGTTGTTTACAGGCAAGAATGTCAGATGACTGTCAAAATTTAATAACGTATATCTAATTATAAGTAAGCAAAGGCAAAATTTAATATAATCATTTAATAAACTGGTTCATTCGGAAATTTAATCCTTAGTATATTGGGGAATAGTATATCAAATAATTGGTTATTGTTTTTAGTTGGGCATTAAGCACTGAATTTAATATACTATATATGACTACTGTTAAAGCTTCATACCTAACTAAAGTAAACCACGTATAGTGTTTGTGTGTGTGTATGTGTGTATGTGTCAATATGTATATGCATGTGTGTGCATGTGAACGTATGTGAAAGTGTCTTTCTGTGTGTATGGGTGTGTATTTCACTCTCTTTTTCTCTCTATGCGTGTGGGTGTCTACGTGCGTGCGTGAGTGTGTGCGTGTGCGTTCGAAACTGTTTTATATTACTAGCTATGTTACTTGCTATTTCCAAGCGATAATCTCAGCACGCCACCATGGGATGATTTATGTCATTAACATTGGTTGAGAGCCACTTTATGATGTTCTGTAATCAACCTTCCTTGTGGTACGTGATTATTTACTTGATATTATGTCAGAACGGTCAAGGTCTGTCTGTCAGGAATATCTCACTTCGGAATATCTAATGGCCATCGAGTTGGTCGTAGCATTTGTCAATTTGCGTGATATCATTTTATCTCACGGGAAATGTACTCTAGTTTTGAGTGATCGGGTTACAACAGAATTCTCTTAGCCATGTATGTCTTGTAATATTTGCAGGAATAGTGATATGTTTCTGTATAGGTTTCTCATTGGGGACAGTAATGGCATAGAATACCTGATGATCACTGAATTGTTATTGCAGTTCTATGGTTGTCCTATTGGCGAATGAACAGATATATTTTTGTGTGTTGTAGAATACTTCAGAAATTCATCAATCATAATCCCAATGAACTATTTTTATTACTGATTATGTTGTATGAAACTGTATTATTGTTGACTTTCTTCAGGCATAACATGATTCACATTCAC
>JAODUP010001953.1:5000-17500 GCA_025642065.1 Paralvinella palmiformis | reverse complement strand
CAGTAAGATTCTAGTTAAAAATTCCCCTGCCTCTGCAATTCGTTAAAAACTACATTGGCTACCTGTTCGACAGCGTATCCATTTCAAAATTTATTAGAAACTATCTATTAATATATATTATGGCGCCAGGATACCTAAGTGAACTGCTGTCCATTAGAAAGTCTTCCCGAAAACTCAGGTAATCCAGTCAGAGACTACTGCTGGAGGCAGTGTCTCGGCTCAAGTCATATTGTGATTGTGCCTTTAGGGTTGCAGCCCCTACTTTGTGGAATCGGTTGCCGGCAGATATTAGAAATGCATCGTCTCTTGAAAATGTTAAAACTGTTCTAAAGACACATCTGTTCAAAGTCGTTCTCACAGATAAATACAAATGTTCTTTTAAATCTGTTATATGGTGTTTTGCATACATGTTATTTAGGGTATAACTATATTACATATTATTTGTACAACGCCTTTGAATGGCTCCTGCTAGTAAGGGCGCTTTATTAAATATACATTATCGTTATTAGAATTATAGATACACTTACACTTTTACCTACCCCTATGCCACACTGACATCCACCCCAAACACATTCACTAAAGATACACACAAACACACAAACATACATACATGCACGCACACATACATGTACAAATATACAAATATCCCCCCCGGTCCACACACACACACACACACACACACACACACACACACACACCCCACATATATATATATATATATATATATATATATATATATATATATATATATATATATATATATATATATATATATATATATATATATGATATGATGATGATGATGGGCAATGCTTTTGATTATTAGAGCACCACATTATCAGTCCTTCTTCAGTCCAGCACATACTTCATCTCCCGAGGGATCATATAATGCATCCTGGTATTATAGGCCCAAAGCATTACTCAGACACATATACTTCATGCAGCTCCTGAAACTTTAACACGCAATTACGAGACCTATACTCTAAATAACTGCGTCATCACAGGTATATAGGTAATTAGGTATATTTGGGTAATATTAATTGTTACTTTCCAATCAATCAAAAAAGGGTAATTCAATTTAGATTGTTTTACAAAATATAATCTTTGGTAAGTTATAATTCGTTGAAGTGTTTAATGAGAGCATCACTTAGAGTGCCATCGCATGTTGCTCAATTTCAGCTAAATTTCATTGAAAATTTAAAACCATTTATGTAGTTTTTATTTGATTAAAATTGAAAAATGCCACGTTTATACATTAAGTATTTGATACTTTAAATTCAATCACTGCCATCCGTAAGAAGAGTTTCAAAAACTTAAGATGACAGGTAGCTTTTAATTTAGTTGTTAATATTACTTAAAATAAAAGTAAAGCTCTCTATCATCATGTGAAGTGAATGGTAATTTTAGCTGGAACGTAGGAAAGTTGTTATAGGTGACTTTTGATAAATGACGAGTTGCTGCATTAATTAGATTTTTTTTATTTACTTAAGCGTACTTGATAGTGGAGTAATCTTTTTTAGCTGTCCATATAAATGAGATTGCACTCGCAAACAAAAAGTCATCCGTGAAACACTATCCTGATTTTTAGGATTGCTTCAGGGTAAATGAAGGAATCAGTTACTCAACTTATAGCAGTCAGCTTGACACGTGCTCAAATAATCGCCACAATACTATGACAACTACAGACCTGCACAAAGAAAGTGCAAACAGCGGTAACTTTTAGTGGACGTAAAATTATAATGTGACGCAAATTTTATTTCATGTGCATTTATTTCTTCCTGATATCCAATTAATATTTCCTTCAATTGTATTGTCAATAGAAGACTTACGCATATATATATATATATATATATATATATATATATATATATATTATACAGTTATTAGTCAAATCGATATATCTGCTTCTATCTCGTTATAGCTATGATATGAGTACCGAGACACTGGTAGTCCAATGTTATTTATGGTTCTTGAAGGAATTTACAAAGTTTCTATTATCAGTTGTGTCGATGGCTTCTCATATTTCCCTAGAACCTATCAGCATAATTGTAAAACTCTCTTTGTTACAAATCATTTATCTGGTTTGGTTAACTTTGGTTCGCCAGCATATTACTCACTGAACTCCTACTACAAGGCTAGTATACAGAGATTTGATGTTTGCTCAGAAATAAAAGTTTAGTGGTAATATTAAAATGGTAATATATTCATTCACCAAATAAAAATACGATCCTATATTAATATATTTATAAATATTTTCCATTCTATAGAGACGCCATACAATAATATGTTGTACAGCATAAAGTAAGAAAACATCTCGTGAAAGCTAAGAATTTAGGATTATTAATTGGTGAGAAGTATGACTGTATGAAATGGCACCGTAATATTTCTCGGATAGTTCAGCTATTAGATAAGTTACACCAGTGAAAAAGGTGTATTTTTCATATTATGTAATATAGATTTTATTTATATTAGTTTAAATTGACTATATTTAGTTATTTTATATTTCTTGTGTTTTCTTTTTAATCGATCATTAACATCCTGTATTATCGTCCAATTTTAGTTGTATGTTTTAATGGTTGAGAGTTGTTGACGTTGTTTTTGTATAGCCACCAGAATTTCCTTTTTCATTTATTTCTTTCTCATATCTAGACAATCAATTATACTAAAGATCAGTTGCTTGCCTTACGATCCTATTGTGGTAATACCATTTGTTTAGCGATGCGCCCACGTAGTGGAAAACATTCAAAGTAGATGGGGTCTGATTCAAATAATGTGTTCACTATGCCAATAACTCCATATAATGGCACAGCTGTATAACATTTAAGTATTGGTCTAATAAATTGTCAGTCGATCTGTAATCAATCTCATGAAATATCTGATGTTTTTAATGATATGGATCTTGATGCTCTTGCCATTACAGATACTTGGCTGACTGGTAATGTTTAAGAGGAAAACATTATTAGTGAGGTAACTCAAGCTGGATATTCGTTCCGTCATGCAGCTCGGATTATGCTTTGAGATTCTTTGAATCTTTGAAGCCCATTTGCACCTTCAGGCTAATTCTTTTGAAAATCCCTAAAGACACCAGCATTATAGATGTGGGTACCTTCGATTACCCCTAATGTATCAGTAATAAATCTAGGGTTGTCACATCGGTATGCTGAGCTGCCTACTACCATCTTAAGAACATCCACTGTTTAAAAACATTCTTGACACAAGAATCAATTGTAACTGTAGTTCATGCCTTTGTTACATCTCGTATAGACTATTGTAACTCCCTTTGTAAAACATATCTGATTATAACATTAATCACCTTCAGCGAATCCAGAATAATGCAGCTGGCATGGTAACAAATACTCGTAAATATGATCATATCGCCCCAATTCTTCAAAAACCGACATTGGCTACGTGTTAGACAGCGTATCGATTTAACAATTGTATTAATAACTTTAAAATCTATCAATAATATGGCACCTGAATACCTGTGTAAACTGGTGTCCATTAGAAAGTCATCCCGAAAACTCAGTCATCCAGTCAGATACTATTGCAGGTGATTTGTTTTATCAAATTCTCTAGAAGGATCTACATACTACGATCAATCATTATGAGTGTATATAAACAAGTATCTGATGTGTGCTGGCCAAATTGGGTCAATAAGGCAAAAACCTTTCAATAAATTTAGAAAGAACACAGATGAAAGCGATCTTCATCAGTAGTGTAGACATTGTTGTCATTAATGATACGTACGGTGATAGCTTTCTCTTATCTGAATGGGAAGTTTTCGAATAACAATACAACAAATCTACTATCCGGAGACTGACATATTCTAATCTTTCAAAAGAGAATATATCCGAGCCGGGATTTACGCCTCTTTTAAACTTCCCAATTACAGCCCTACAACCTTAACTGTTTTAGATGTGACTCTGTGTCTATTAGAAGGTCATCCTGAAAACTCGGGTCATCCAGTTAGATATCATTGAAGGTACCAGTGTCTTGACTTAAGTCATATGGTGATTGTGCATTTAGTGTTGCAGCCCCCACTTTGTGGAATTAGTTGTCGGAAAATATTAGAAATGCGTCGTCTGTTGAAATTTTTTAATCCGTTCTAAACTCTCACGTGTTCAGGATTGCTATCACAGATAAATAATACTTATAAGTTAAATCTCTCAGAGGGTTTTTACAGACATATTATTTTGGAGTATTATTATATTATTTGTAGGGGGCCTTTGAATGGCACCTGCTAGTAAAAGCGCTTTGTTAAATATACATTATTATTATTATTATTATTATTATTATTATATTACAAAAATCCTTAAAACCATTAATTGCTCTGAGTGAATACTGTTATAACAGCCAGTGACACAAGGAAAGAGCTTAGTAAATGTGAATAACCAGGAGCTCAAAGGAGTTATCAATTAGGTGTCAGACGCGTGTACCACTATGTTAATTTAAGATGTTGCCTTGTTAAATAAATAAAGTGAAATGTTCCAGGATTAGCTTGGTGGATATTATGTTCTTTGCACCAATTCAGTAAAACATGATTTGACCACTGACAACAACTAACAAACTAATTTCAGCTACGGGTCTCTTTCATTACCAATCTATAATAATTGAACTCCATTTCTAAGGTATGTTAGAATTACCATATTAGCTGTAAAATGTGATATTTATTCGCAAAGGTGGTAGCTAGTAGCAAGCCTTTATATCACAAAACAAACTATATGAGAGAAACGCAACTATTACTTAGCAGACCTGTAGCTAATACAAATTGATAAGCACGAAATATCTTTCTGTGCTATGAATATTAATGGAAAGTCCATATCTCGTCTCATTCTAGCCTACTCAAAAACTCATCAATGTTGGCAATTTTAATTGTATTTTTTGTGTGGCTAATTTCCTTCTTCGGAAATCCCAAACCCCAAGAACTAACGTCTTATCCGAAAGCTAAATATAGATTCTACAACGATAAAGGGGGAATTACTACTGCATAATAAGTAGTGTGTATAGCACAGAACACCTTTTCAGAATCGGCTCGTGTAAGTATCATTAATCGTGACGAGGCGTTTTTCTTAATGTAAAACAAGAATGTGTAACAAATATAATATGTCATAAAAGCTTATACTTATGTAAAAGCTGACGCATGCACACACACATATATATATATAATAATATGTGATATTTAAATAGCGCCCTATTCAGCTAGAAGTTCCTCTAAGACGCTTTACAATAGTATTATCCCTGACTCAGGCCTGTTTCCACCCAGCACATATCTCAACTCCTAAGTGAGTACACAACGCATGCTGCCTTATTCAAACGCACAGCCATCGCGTCCTATCAGGTACTCATTTGTTTATGGATGAGTGAACCATTCGCTACATGACAGCATTTCAGCTCTAGGAGCCTGGAACTCGGTTTTCATAATGTATACTCGTCCTGTAGGTATTATTGCGCAGCGATATGGCGTTAAATCCATCTGTATGCTACTGACACATAGTTGTATATATAACATTTCTCAACTTCCTTGAAGAATTTAGAGCATTGTATTGCTGATATTCGGCTATGGATGACTCAAAATCTTCTAAGACTAAATGACAATAAAACGAATATTATATATTTGGCATCATCACACTGTGTTAAATCCCTAAAGACACCGGCATTACAGATTCTTCACAAACCACATTGGCTAATTGTTAGATAGCGTATACATTTTAAGAATGTATTAATAATTTATAAACATATCAACGATATGACACTTGAATACCTGTGTGAACTGGTGTCCATTAGAAAGTCATCCCGAAAACTCAGGTCATCCAGTCAGATACTATTGCAGGTGCCAGTGTCTCGGCTCAAGTCATAAGGTGATTGTCCGTTTAGTGTTACAGCCCCCACTTTGTGGAATAAGTTGCCGGCAAATATTAGAAATGTGTCGTCTCTTGGAAATTTTAAATCCATTCTAAAACACACCTATTCACGGTTGCTTTACATATAAATAATAATTATCTTTTAAATCTCTTATATAAGGTTTTTACAGACATATTATTTGGGGTATTATTATATTACATATTATTTGTACAACTTATTTCAATAGCTACTGCTGGTAAGAGCGCTTTATTAAATATATTATTATTATAATTTTTTTTTAATTATTATTATTAGTGGTAGTAGTAGTAGTAGTATTACAACAACTACTGCTGTTCTATGACTATTACTTCTAGTACTACTACTATTACTACATCTGCTACTACAACTACTATCACTACTACTACTACTACTACTACTACTGCTACTACTACATCTACTACTACTAATATTATTACTACTTCTACTACATAATAATAATACAAATATTAATAAAAATAATGAAACAATAATAACAACAACAACGACAACAACACCAACAAAAACCCCAACATATAAACACTTTCCTAATTTAGATAGAGTCACACGGAGAAAACTGTTTTAACTTATATTAGCGCTACTAATCTACCGATATGTGTACCACTAAGACTGTCCACGTGTTGACTGGACATTTAATTCTTAACATTGTTCCCAATCCGACTAAGCTATACATCTGTAGTAAATGGCAGCCGACCGACTGTGTGACTCTCAGAAGACGTATACATAAAAACATCTGCTGGGATTGTATTTAAATGTTTCGTGTTAAGCAGCTACTTTATACGCCTTAATAATGTATAGCCACAGGCATTGTTTCCTACCAAAGGCCGTATAACCGAAACTCAACGTTGTTCTGTCCTCTTTTTCACCCACAATCCGACCTCATCGTGTTGAGGGTAACAATCCTATTTTTGCGACAGCCCCAAACTTGTCGTTGGTGCATTAACATCAGCGCCATCTTGTAGTGGAAACGAACGCCGAGTCCTACACTCTAACTAACTGCGCTATCACGACAAATACAGAAAATCACATCTATAATTGTTATTCGTATTTCTAAAAGTGCAGGAATGAGTAAGATTTGTAAACATTCTGTATTCTAATATCCGTGTAAACTAAAATACCTTTATCATAGTGACTATATTAAAATAACACCTCTGCCATTTAAGCTGGTAAATGCAATCTTTCTTCAGAACAGTATCATTGGTATGTATTTATACTACTTGCAAAAACTAATAGAATCGTTTGGCAGAATTATACCTAATATACACTGATGTACATGAAGGATCCTGTGATGTTGTTAATACTTATGGAATAACTGATATTTAGAATCAGGGTAGTATATTAGTAACTGATGACTGATGGTATTTCAAGACTTCTGGATATAATAACAAATCCGGGAAGTAAAGGGAGTAACTATATGTTAAGAAAATGTTAAAGACAAATTAACTATTAGGTATTCCGAAGAAAACATTTGCGAAAATACTATTTTATCTTAATATCGACTACACTTGCGTCATCAATTCGCTTCATTTCTTTCTATGGAATGTATTCAACGAAACTGAAATTAATTATATGTATTCACATAAAGTCATTAAATATTAACTATAAATTATATACAAAAAGACCTGACTAGAATACATCCAGGTTTGAGGACAAATACAAGACAAGAAAGGAAGATTAAGTTGAGGAATTAACTGAGGTTGATAAAGAAAATTAAGACTGACAAGTGATTTAATTGTTGGACCAACAATGTTTAACACGATTACTGAGCTAATGTTTTATTTAAGTTATTTACTCTCGATCCCGACTTCCAGATATTCAGTACAGATCAATATTCTCTATTTCCGCAGAATAACAAAATATCGATAAGAACTAAGGACTATCGGGTTATATGTGATATTCCATAATCCAGTTATTATTTAAATAAGAATGCTACTTTTGTTCATCTATCTAATATCTTTATAACTTACAACCAATGTAGTCAACTTCAACCATTATAGAAATCACGAAGGGATACATTTCTGATGGACAGACTTTCACTCTTCCATCATAATTGATTACGTGACGTCACAGATTGAGTCAGGGCCAATGTAAATATTAAAAATCATCTCATGTCGTCGTGTTTATATTATCGCTCGGAAGAGACGGGAAAAACTAATATAGTCAACATATCTAGTCGTTATCAGACACTTTCACATACACACACACTCGCACAGGCGGGCGCGCACATACACACACACACAAATCCCACACACACACACACACGCACACCTACATACATACATACATACATACATACATACATACATACATACATACATACATACATACATACATACACACACACATACATACATACATACATACATACATACATACATAAACACACACACATAAATACACACACGCATACACATACACACACACACACACACAAACCCCACATGTATATATATATATATATATATATATATATATATATATATATATATATATATATATATATATATATATATATATATATATATATATATAGACTCACAATCACATTCGATTTCCACCATTTTCATGTTGCCTTTCAATACTTTGTTATATGTTTAGAGCCAGGTAAACCTTGTGTATAGCCCTATACGTCAACTATAAACAGGACGACTTAATTATATCAGGTATTATACTCATTAAAAGTATTCAGAAACACTGTCACCTGGATTCAATAAAGCTAAATATAGCCCTAATTTGTACTGAAAATAAAACCTTTTTCTTTTTTAAATCTAGCAGATGAGATTATACAGAGGCAACATTTAAGCCGAAACTAAATTCTACTCAGATAATAGATTAATAGATTACAGATTACAGACAGCTAGATAATTAGAAATACTATTTTCATTTAGCAAATGTCCCTGGTGAGAAATTATTATTACACCAAAGCAGCTGTCTTGTTGTTGCCATCTGAACAGCCAAACAAATTTCCCTCCCCCTTTCTTGTAATATATATGTTTCATTTCCCATGCTTAGGCATTGTATTTTTTTCAGTATGTATTATGAAAATGGCGTGAAGAAAATAAAATATGACGAAGATTTATTTGAATGACATATAATTACAATCTAACACAAATCCAGTTCAATCCCTAAGGCGAGTTATGGATGGGGCGGCAAACACAAAGACAAATCCATAAAATTGTTTTGATGATTCTCAAGTGGCAAGACAATTTACTAGTGTCTGACTGAATATACCTCGTTTATAATATGATATCGTTTACGATTCTTCTTTCGGAGATACGTACATCCTGTCTCTACTGCAAATCATGAATAGCGCAACTTGCAGAGATAAACTCCTTGAACTCAAAATTATCTGCCATTAACTATCAATAAAACAGCGTATGTTAAGTACCTTGGCGTCTAGATACCTGAATAATAATTTAATAAAAAATAATATTTGGTTTATATAGAACCACATTCATATGTGTTGTTCTGGGGTGCCTTACTTATACTATTCACATATTATGCATGTTATATAATGGTCTTCATACAATCAACCTGATGGCTCAGTCACTCGATTTATATCCTCTGGCAATGAAACACTTGTTACGGCAGTTCCCACTTTAAAACGTGTTTAGGGTCAGATTATCTAAGTATTCAGTGATCTCCCGAAAATTGGAAATATCGTCATAAGATTAATTGAAGAAGTAAATAAAAACCATCCAGCTATATTTATAATTATGTAGCGGTGCTTAGGAAAACGCTTTGAAACTGTCTGATATTAGGTCCTATGTTAGTTAATGCTGTCAACGTAGGACAAAATGCAGAAACGAAGGATAAACGTAGAGGTAGTGAAGCTACCGAGGTTAGAACAAAATACCCAAACAAATTCTGCGCATGAGTGACGAAAAATCAATACGAGAACATCAAAAAGGGCACTCGGTACCGTTAATTCCAGTGTACGTTCGAGTTCGGTACAGCCAGGTATGTGCTAAAATACGGAAATAAAGGATCGATGATTGTTGAATGGTCCACGGACATTTAGACCGACGTTATGGTGACAATCTTCGCATTGGCAATATGTCAGCCGTCACACTGATGTAGTAAGTAGCATTTTTCGAAATTTTAATTCAAATCATCTGTGACTAGCTATTAATATTGTTATTCCATTAATGAACGAAGCATATTAGTATTATATAATTAATATTATAATCAGTAGTAGTAGTCTCGTAGTAGTAGTAGTAGTAGTAGTAGTAGAAGCAGCAGCAGCAGTAGTAGTAGTAGTAGTAGCAGTAGTAGTAGTAGCAGCAGCAGTAGTAGTAGTAGTCTCGTAGTAGTAGTAGTCTCGTAGTAGTAGTAGTCTCGTAGTAGTAGTAGTCTCGTAGTAGTAGTAGTAGTAGTAGTAGTAGTAGTAGTAGCAGTAGTAGTAGTAGTAGTAGCAGCAGCAGCAGTAGTAGTAGTAGTAGTAGTAGTAATAGTGGTAGTAGTAGTCTTGTAGTAGTAGTAGTCTCGTAGTAGTAGTAGTCTTATAGCAGTAGTAGTCTCGTAGTAGTAGTAGTCTCGTAGTAGTAGTAGTAGTAGTAGTAGTAGTCTCGTAGTAGTAGTAGTAGTCTCGTAGTAGTAGTAGTAGTAGTAGTCTCGTAGTAGTAGTAGTAGCATTGTTCAAGATCTTCATAATAATAATAATGAACATCAATATAATACTCATCACTCGTGAGCTATGTTTCAATTATTCGTTGTTTAACATTACCATTGTTATCCTTACATAATAAAAATAATTGATGACATCATCTCAACAGATTACAAGTATATGTCAATTACATGGCCTTCACTTATAAGACTAATACCAGTTGGAGTCGATTACTCTAGTGTAAGAACACGCTTTATTTTCATATATAATTCAAACGTAGGTGGACTATAAGAGAGATCACCATTCCCTACGATAAAAACGCAATATGACATTATGACAGAATACTGAGCACCTGTATCTAGTTGTATTACACAAATATGCACATAACACCGTATATAAGGTAGAGATACATTAGTTTAAATGTGTTGTCTTCTTCTAAAGCCTTTCTATTACTGATTAGCGCGACATGATATTCTATTGATAGCCTTTGGAAGTAAGAGTAACATATTGTTTGTATTAGACAGGTCATCATTATGTTAGGTTAGCTTCCAAATGGAGGTAATAACTGGGAATAAACCAGACGCCATTTGCTACGCAGTAGGAATACTTGAGTTATGATTTCAATACCATAAGATAGTAGTATTCTGTTGCCACCATGACGACTTACATTCACTTTTCCAGGTGTTGTTTTATTTCGGTTCAGAGGCAAGCATCTGCCGTTAGCTTACATGGCCCTACTCTCATTGTAAACGGACTCTTACGACAACACGAATTGATATGTGTTACGGCTTAATCGAATTGTGCGAGTTTATAGAAATAACCACCTGTGCTGCTAATGTAATTATCTAACACAGAATGAAGTACTCTATCACCTGTGCCGTAACATTCAGTAATTATGTGCTGCAGTAATGCTACCGTTGATGAAGAGTGGCAAATGCTTAGCACTAATTATCTCTTCCGTCACATATATTTGCAGAAGTCATCTATAAGCTAAGTGTATGTTATGTCAAAGAATGTTAAATCTACCCATTCTTGCCGATGTACAGGCCCATAATTCCTCCTAATTCAGGACTTGTTTCGATGATATTCGTTTTATTAAAGAAATTTGTCTTTCTCAATTTACTAACATTATATAATGATTATTGATAAAACACCGATCCATTAACCAATATCAATGTTCAAGCCATTATATAACATGTGTATATTTATGGCCATTTGAGTTGATACTACTTTATGAATTTCCTTTTATCGAGGAGGGATTGGATAACAAGCTATTACTTTCCTAATGCTGGCCAATTATTTAAATAATATGGGTAATAATTTCTACAAGTGCTTTGAATGCGATTCGAGAACATCATTAGAAACCGGTATAAATATTTCAGGCTGGAAGAGGTATTATCATTACTGTGGTTTCAGCTCTATTTGCCTCCTTAGTATAGTTTGACGTTACCCTCATTTACGTAAGCTGCCATTTGATCCAAATATTAAACATAGAAACTTTTGTTAACGAATGTATTCTTTCAGCCATTGCGGAATGAAACCTTGAATCTTCACGTAGACACAGTATGCGAGCATCTAGTATGATACTGAGTTTATATATATTGCGATAAGGACAAATAACTCGATCTGTTATGCCTATTCTAACATCAATAATTTACAACATAGCATGTCATTGGTATATTTAGAAACGCAATTAATTGCTTAAGTAAGAACTTACTATAGATGAAATACCGAATTACACAGGAGATACATGTCAGAACATCAGCAATTTGGAGGCGAGATATATGTAATAGCTATGCCGTTAATGATCTAGCTCATGATCAAGATAAATGCTAAGAGTATCAAATACACATTAGACCCAAAGCAATAGGAGTTATGCTTATTAAATTAGATTATTAGCAACTGGTTTTACCCCGAAATGTCCAACGGGAAGCTTCAGTTAGAGATAAACATCCCAGGTTTGAAATAAAGTAAGTTAGTGGACTTGTTGTATATA
>JAODUP010001954.1:0-19745 GCA_025642065.1 Paralvinella palmiformis | reverse complement strand
TAAATATCCGGATTTGCCTTGATTATTATTTCAAGATCTTCCATCTTCATTCGATTCACTTGAACGACACGAAGAGCATCATTTTTGCATTTCCTTTCTACAATATGTACGCATTTAGCATTATCCTCACGCATCTGTTCTATACATCGAGCTCTTCTGATAAACTGATAAAGTCTATTTAAATCACTAATACGAAGCTCAATCGAATTTGTTATTAGATAGTTTTGTAGCAGTTTCACGATGGTTGATTGTCTTCTATCACCAATATTACGGTTGAGAACTTCTTTTACGGCAACAATAATAGAATGACATTTAGCGCCTAGGGATGTCTCTACCATGTTGCTACTACATATATTATGAGTTTGCTTGTTACATGCCTTAATGTTCACATTCTTTGTCCTTTTGCCCTTCATGCACTGAACGTATCCATCCATGGCGGTGGATTCTTTAAGGAACGAATGTGCCATCGTTTCCGGTGGAAGTTCATTGTAGTTACATGAAAATATGTTCTTATAGAAGTCAAGCATAGCTTTTAGTTCGTCAGAATTCAGCTTCCTTCAATGAAATAAAAATATTTCCGATCTAAATACATTACAAACAAAGGAAAAATTGATGCTGATATTGTTAACAACAGATGTGAAGTCCGTCATCGGAGCTAAAATGAATACCTTCTTGTCAAATTTCTGAAGTACAGATCATTCTGAGGAAGGTTTTCCTCATATAATCCATAATAAGATGAGAAGAAAGCGTCTCCCGGTTCGTACCACATAGTAGCTGATGGATCGCAATTAAATAGTTCACCTGCTATTGATGATCCACCTCTCATATAGGAAAACAAGAATAGCTTGATTGGATTTCTCTTCTCTAAGTAATGCTGTGACAAATATTGAAAATATAACAATAACTTTCTCAATGAATTAATGATGATCAAAGGTAATAAGCATATGATATAAATAATTGGCTAAAGATAGTGTTTATTTAAAGACAAAGAACATATATTAAATTAATAATTATAATTTACAAAGATTAATAATCATAGCCTTAATCAAACTAGGTAAGACTTAGACGCTATACACCTAAATTTAAGATTAAAACATGTTCTTGATTACATCATATAAATACATTTTTATAAGAGCTGTCGACAATATTTTATCTTAAGATGCTACCTTTGAAGTGAGTGTGCAATTTTTGTACTTAATTTTGTTTAAGATTACAAGTTATACACAACATCATTGTCTGTGGTATTTGTATCTGGGAAGATGTCAAAAACCTTTCTAGGTGACTAGTTAGGTAAGTTACTGAGTATATATATATATATATATATATATATATATATATATATATATATATATTTTTTTTATATAGCTTTTCCTTTATGCCCCCTTGGGTCATTCTGTCACTTTTCCCAACCGGGTTTCATGGCCAGGACCTAAGAAAATTTCATCCAACCAACAAACCCGGGATTTTCCCTTTGCATGCCATTTATTCAAAACTTATTTAGAATTAGTCTCCATTTTTTGAAGGACCATATTGTTTAAAATTCCCCCTAAATTGGGAGGTTCCCAAACCCTTAAAAACTCCCATTTCGGTTATTATATATATATATATATATATATATATATATATATATATATATATATATATATATATATATATATATAAAATTTTTCTCAGCCTAGTGATCTAGAAAGGTTTGAGTTATCTTATCAGGTAGGTCAACCCCAGACAGTGTGTAGATAATTCTTATTATGAAAAATAAAGAATCGACAGCATGTTAAAATCGTAAATATCTAAATTATGCCAGACATTCACCATTTAAATCACGTTTTGTTGATGTTTTTTCCTCATCTACGTACCTTCCTCCGGATTAGCCATATTTGTCTACTGTCATCAAAATCTGAACTGGTGTTACCTATTCTATACTTGGCTCTGTTGTGTATCCTCGAAATTAGAGCTAATAAGAAACATATTGGATAATACATTCGCTGTATTGAAAAACCTTTAGTTCTCTTGGGAGATTTATGGACATTCAATGCCTACAAATTCAGTTCAATTGTTTACATAATTATTTTACTATGAACCTTTAAGATCATATCAGCAACATTATGATAATCATAATGTTCATTATCAACACGTTTAGTAATTTACTAGAACGTTATAAACGACCATTCAGATACGGCTGAATTAGCAAATATCACAAGCCAAATTATCGTCTAACAAAACGATTTGTTAGACGTCTATCAAAGACGTCCACTTTGTAAGTGAGTCATTCAGTCAGGATGGAACTAAGTTCGCCTAACATTTTGATCGTCTAAAGATTACTTCCCGTCATACAAGTTAATTATACAGTTTATCATCCAAATATGGATAACTGACTGTTAAAGGAAGTTATTGAATATTACTCATAGATAGATTCGTATATTTGAAATTACATAATTAGCCAGATATTATTAGTACAATTTTAACTACTGTTTAACATTCTTTTATATATGGATATATTTCTGTGAGTGATTCACGGATACCATAAAACTTTTAACCGCATTCTAAATGTCTAATTCCCTACATCAATTCTGCTGTATTCTTACTAAACCTCTGCGCGGCAATGTCGCGACAATGACAAGTCTTGCGGGACGGGGGGCTCGCGGGCTTAATACAGATTTTTTTGTGGTGCAGTTGTGGGCCCCCGGGTAAATTTTGGTGCGGGCTAGATGTAAATTTCAGGCCGGCATTCCGAACAAATTAGAATTAGATACAGTTAGAATTGGAAATACTAGCTAAATTAAGGTGTTTCTGTTAGCTTAAGGTATGTTGATATACTGGGAGGAAAATTGAATAATATATCTTGTAGCAGGCAGAGTACTTGATTATACTAATTATGATTCTGCGGGACGTTTGCGGGTCTATCACTGCAATGCGGGTTTGGTATGTAACTTTGCGTTGCGGCGCGGGCCTCGGCATTGAATGACGTTGTGGGGCGGTTGCGGTCCTATTTAATACGGGCCTGGCGGTTGCGGGTCAGAAATAACAGCCGGGGCAGAGGAACAATTCTTACTGGCTTAGAAGTCCAAAGAAAGTATTAGCTGTCTATCACCGATAGATTGGTAAAAACCTAAATGTTATACCAAGTGATGATAAACCAATTGACATATACTTACACATTCTCTGATAAACAATGCTCAGAGTGAGTACAATCCCAACGAAGAATCCGAGAAACCTTTTATTACGACGCGGAATTAGCCAACCAGTAAAAGTTGCTCTGAAGTAAAAGGCCATGTTTATCTGTCTTCAACCTGAAATTGGTAAGGAACTCTTAGCCTGGTATTTCTGCACCTTAATATATATATATATATATATATATATATATATATATATATATATATATATAAAACATGCATTACTCTTAATGAATTTGGGTAAGAAGATATATCGAAATAAACAATTCTGCAGATAATTTTAAATGTTCCTCTTTGGTTGAAATAAAATTAGCTTTATTGGTGCTATTCTTCTTGGTGTTTTAGTTTTAGGAGCCTGCAACGTAAACTATCTGAAATTGAAATAGCCATTAGTATACAACCAAGGAACAAAAAACTAATTGCTTATATAAATTTCCTTTTTGAGACATATTAAACTACGTAATCTGGGTTTTACCCATTATAATTCTGTTTGGGTAACAGGTAAATATGCCTTCTATAGGTAATAGGAACACTGAATTGAACTCTGTGATAGTTTTCGGCTTGAAAATATAGGTCCGGGATGCAGTTTAGGATAATTAAAACAATTATAACTCATTTAATACCTGAACAACACGGATGAAGTTATGAAGCCGGAAAATCATTAAGCATCATAAGTTAACGAGTATTCGATATTATCTATCAGAAGAGGGCGTTCCTGTGTCGCAGTAGTTAGGTTGTGGGTTCGAATCCCGTTTATATCTGAATTTGTAAGTCTTTTTTACGTAGGGCGCCCCAGAAACGTATGTTCGAAATGTGACCACCGGTAAGTCTAAACAACGGAACTGAAAATATCTATCAGAATTATCCCCGATACCGTAACCAGTAAAGTAAATCACCTATATAATACTGTGTATGTTTCTCATAAACAAAAACGGTCTTAAAAGGAATAATTATGCTATTCAAGTTAAATGTTAAACACATGCTACATTCATCTTTGGTCTCCTTAAATGTTCTAAGTTGTCATATATTTAACTTCGATAAAATGGTAACTCTAAATATGTGTATTGTATGGGGAATTCCTTGATATGGTTGTTCTTCTTCTTTTTTACCAGCCTGATATATCAGATAAGTATTATTGCTAATGCAACCATTTCACATATGTGAAGCTGCTTTTAAATCTATTTTCTAGGTGATTAGCCTTTTCTTTGTAAAGGCTAATGAGTAGCTTTATAAGATTATTAATTCGGGCAAACCTAATCTAAATTGTTTAGATAAGTAAAGAGTTCGGATATTATTTTTAGAGAGACGATGTCTCTAGGTGATGCAACGTTTGAAATATGCCAAAGAGGAAAATTTCTGTTCTGTTCTACTCTGTAGGATCTTTGGTTATGACATAATCACGACATTAAAATAATCTGGATCGGCTAAAAGTGAAATAATTACTCATATTGATCTACATTATAATCATATAATGTTGCATACCTCATCCGTATACCGTCTTAGTAAATAAGGAATCACAACTTTTTAGAAACAGCAATGTATATCGTTACGAAGAATCCGGAAAAAGGAGCCAAGTCTCTTAAAGAACAACCAATTCGTTTTAATTATATAAAATATTGTGCCGCAAGATATGACATCAATAAGTCAAGGGCATATTTTATGTAAAGTCAAATTCGACATCTGTTTTATTCTGACAGACCATATATATATATATATATATATATATATATATAAACAGGTAGTTAGTTATATGGCAAAAATGACAAGAAGTACCCACCTGTCTAGGAAGTACAGGATTTCCTTATTATTGTACAGAAATAAAATATGCACAGATCCGTCAAAAGTGCCCAATCTCAGTTGATTAAAATACACAACACGTGCAAATCGTTTTAAATATTATCCGACATTAATTATCAAATATGTTTAATTATCACCTTCGTGTGAGCTTAAATTACTATTATTTAAGGCACACCTGATCACGGGATACTTCAGTGTTAACTTTGATCATAAATTCGTAACAAATGAAATATGTATTTCTTTCTCGTTGTAAGCTTTAAAATCACAGAGTTAATTGTTAATCTACGACAAATATATATATATATATATGGGTATGTGTGTGTGTGTGTGTGTGTGTGTTGTTCGGGTTTTTGTTTGCCATTTTCACAAGTGTTGAATGTCAGTTGGTCGGAAAGCCGAGTGACGTAGACCATTGTGTTATAACAATGACCATGCTGTTTTTCGTGTTCTCCTTCGTGTTTATGTTCGTTTTATCCAATTTTCGTAAGTTAGTATGTTTACATTCCAATAAGATAGTTGGTGATAATGTTCGACAAAGAAACATCTGGCTTTGATTGAGCACTGACGTTTCGTTTGGTTTGTATTTCCTATTTAGGTTTTATAGTCCATGTAACCATGCATGACTGGGCAGTAGTAGCTCCTCGTTGGCCTTTTGTCAATGTACCTTTACAATATACGCCTCTGTGTGTTTGATCTTTTGTCGTCGTGGGGAATAAGATCCATTTCTACTATAATTGTATGTCGTGCAAAATTTCACTAGGTGAGTTACTATATTATCTAGTATTAGTTCATTTATAATATATTGTTTATTTGGTTGAAATTTTATTTTATAATTTTTTTTTATAAGGGTCGAAATTGTTGTGGTTTATTCTTTTAAGAATAGCCAATACCAATTCCTAGTGTATCCTTGTATTTACACTGTAACCCTTGTTTTAGGTTGGTCCGTGAAGCCCACGTGGGCGCCTCCGTGGCCTAACTGGTAGCGCGGTTGGCCTCAGATCTATACCAGCTGGGTTCAAGCCCAGGCCGGGCTATATCTGAAGGGTGTTTCATCTGTCACTTCGCCTCATTACCATTGGACGTTGCTCTGCCCATATAGCCTTGTGCACAAAAGTTTTTTGCGAGGTCCAGGTTTTTTGCTAACTACCTCCCCGCGGTCTCGATTCCTTCGTGTAAGACGTGGAGTGAGTTGTTATTGTTATAATTCATAATGTTAGTTGTATTCCATAATAGAATGTATTTTTGTAACATCATATAATATTTTTGTACTTTATAACGGAATAATATCGCGTGTGTGAATGAATGAATTAATTAATTAATACACATCCATTGCTATCTTTTCTTTACGGGTTTTTATAGGTTTTTTAATAACAAAAACTGTACATTGAACGGCCTCGGCCTCGGTATGAGCGAATGAACACTGCGACATCCTATTATCACGTGTGTTTGTTCTTTGTACCTTTTCAATCCTATTTTCGGCCTATTAAGGGATAAATGATGGTCTTGGCAATGTACTGTTCGTTTTATCTTATTTTGTGCCATGATTTTGTTGTGAAAAAGACTGTAAAGCAATAAATAAAAATTATCCATCGATCATTGAAAACCGAGCCATAATATCTTGGTATTTGTTGGCGATAACCGAATAATGAGGGACGTTATAAAGAGTGTGTTATAATGAGTGGAAATAACGAGAGACGTTATAAAGAGGTTGTTATAATGGGTGGAAATAAAGAGAGACGTTATAAAGAGGGTGTTCTAATGGGTGGAAATAACGAGAGACGTTATAAAGAGGGTGTTATAATGGGTAGAAATAACGTCAGACGTTATAAAGAGGGTGTTATAATTGGTGGAAACCACGAAGTACGTTATAAAGACGGTGTTATAATGGGTGGAAATAACGAGGATCGTTATAAAGAGGGTGTTATAATTGGTGGAAATCCGTTTTCCATACTCTCTTAGCGATAAGTGAGGGTGACGTTATAAAGATTGGCATAATATCGAAAGTACCAAGATAACATCACAGATATAACATCACAGATATAATAATAATAATAAATTTATTTAATAAAGCACCTTTATTAGCAGAAGCCATTCAAAGACGCTGTACAAATCATATGTAATATAATAATATTTCAAATAATATGTCTGTAAAAACCCTGTAAGTGATTTAAAAGATAATAATTATTTATCTGTGAAAGCGACCTTGAACAGGTGTGTTTTTAGAACAGATTTAAAATTTTCAAGAGACAACGCATTTCTAATATCTGCCTGCAACCTATTCCACAAAGTGGGGGCTGCAACACCAAACTCACAATCACCAGAAGACTTGAGCCGAGACTAAGAATGTAAGCCAGTTGTTTGGCATCTGTATTCCTCTGGCAATCTCAATGTATTATTGAAATTACATAAGATCAACAGATGGCCACTATTGATAGAAAGAGAGTCAACAAATCCCTAAAATTCCTTGAAGAAATCTGCTGCTTTCATGCCATTTTTCTTAGTGGGGTGTAATCGGTAGTTAATAGCTACACGAACACTTATCCCCCCCAGATACAAAAGTTAGTTGGTAATTTTCAAAATATTTAGCCTGAATGCGCAAATGTGTTTCACACATCAAAGAATTATGGTGAATAATGACAGGTCCCCCACCTTTCTTGTGAATCCGAGCTGCATGATGGAATCAATATCTAGCGGGAGTCACATCACCAACATTACCCGTCAGCGAAGTCTCTGTAATGACAAGAGCATCAAGATCCATATGTTTAACAACATCAGATATTTCATGAGATTTATTACAGATCAACTGACAATTTTTAAGACCAATACTTACATTTTGTAGAGCCGTGCCATTATATGGTGTTGTTGGGACAGTGATCAAATTACTGGCATCAGACCCAATCTGCCTTGAATACTTTACACTACGTTGGCGCATCGTTAAACAAATGGTATTATCACCATGGGGATATAACATCACAGCTATATCATCACAGCTATATCATCACAGATATAACATCACAGCTATATCATCACAGATATAATATCACAGCTATATCATCACAGATATAACATCACAGCTATATCATCACAGCTATATAACATCACAGCTATATCATCACAGATATAACATCACAGATATAACACCACGGATATAACATCACAAATATAACATCACAGATATAAAATCACATATATAACATCACAAATATAACACCACGGATATAACATCACAGATATAACATCACGGATATAACATCACATATATAACATCACAGTTATAATCAAAATGACTTAACGAGCAGATAGACCAGAGAGTGTCTCTCCGAGTAAGATTTAGTAAAGAATTCGTGAAATATCAGCGAATGGATCAAATACACGTAGCCATTATCATCTGTTTAATTGCGACATATTGACTTTATGTTGACATAAAAACACAAGAGATAGATTACACGTAATAAATGGTCAATTGTCGTGTCTTAGCGTGTCTGGTACAACGACGTCATCCGTAACATATATTGTGATAAAAATGCAAGGTAAGATTTTGTAAAGGTATGTTAACTTCGAAAACTCGGCTATATAGTGATAAGACATTAAAATAAATTACTACAATTTTGTTGATGTCTAGAGTTAACAATGATTCTGTGGTATGAGCACACTTTAGTCCCATAACCGGTTGGAATAGGCTACTCTATTTAATGTTTAATTTCTTTATATTAGATTTACTAATTGGAACATTAACCATATCATACATAAATACCGGATCACACACGGCCTTCCATAGATATCCGATGTAGCTCCCTGGATATATCATTTCATATTTGGTCAAACTATAAAATGATCATCTCCATTTAATAATTATGTTATTAATGTGATTGTAATTTCTGTGATGTGACCTTTTGTAAATATTGTTCCAAATATTTCAAGATGGTCATCATTTGCTATTTTGGATGAACCTATAATACATTTGGTATTCTTGATGCCAAGTTAACATTCCACGTGTTAATGTTGGTATAACATATAGTTATAAGTTTTTGTAAACCAATGGCACCAAAATACTGTGACGTCATCATCATAAGCAAATAGGTTATATTTTAAATTGCCAATAGATAGTGCACAGCTATTTGCTTGCAATTCTAATAGCAAGTCGTTGATAAAAATATTCAAAAGAAATGGAGACAAAATGCCGCCTTGTCTGATACATTTAGAAGTTGTTAAATAAAATTAGTCACAATATCATTTGTAACACAATATCCAATGGCTACTGCGAATAGACATAATATATAGCTAAATGTGATATTTATAAACAGTCATAATACGTTATGACTACGAAATCATTATATCGATGTGTTCAGCATTCGGTTTATGTGTGGGTGTTTGACACGCGCCTTTCTATTTCTATCGAGACAGACATACAATTGAAACAAAACAATAAAAAGGATGTTGTGAAACAATTACATTTCCGGTATATTGTAATTATGTGTTTTATTGCTGTCTGCTAAGCGTGGGAATAATTGTTAGATATGGCAAGGAGTAATACACCAGCGCTGTGAATTGGTGTAATAAGATAACAAGCTGAGTTTGTACCTTGAACATTGAGATCGCATACACCAACATCACAATATCTAAAACCGATTTCTCTTCGATTTTATTAACGTACGCTATAACAACTTATCATCATTCAGGTAAGCAACTGACAAAATACTAGTTATTTCAGAAATATTTATTAAATTGGCTTCTCATGCTATACATATGTTAAGTTTAAAATGTATTAATCGACTGAGAATTGAACCATGGACCTAGAGGTTTACGGCGCATTGTTCTATGAGATACCTTAATGTACCGTGCGTGGTCTACAAGGAAAGAAATATAATGTGTTTTAAATCTACCTATTTATATATATATATATATATATATATATATATATATATATATATATATATATATATATATATATAATAACATAGTCTTTCTCTGAGTTGTCAAGTCATTAAGCAGTACAATAGGAGACTTTACAAAAAAGATTATTCGCTGGATGAAACATCGTCCTAGGCCTGGGGAGACTTCTGGTTTTGAGACCAGTCAGCAAGATGTTTTTCTTGTATGAAGTGTTTTTCAATACAGACGGGCTGAGAAAAGTCCTCGCCATAAACGTTATTTAGTAAAATAAATCCTGGATACAAGTAACAAAGGTAATTTGCGACGAATGTTTCACAGATGATTTTTCACTATTAAGATAATAGTTTACACACTGTTACGACTCTTTCAAAAGTATACTCCCAGTAAAATACTGCTTGTATTTGGTTATGCTCCAGTGCCCGCAAGAGAGTAAGCGATGCGCCCTCTTGCGAATTTGATCGGCAATCCTGACGTTACAACCGGACTATTCACTTCATTACATCATCAATAATAACGAATCTACATCCACCATCCAGCGACTATTTCGTACTAATGCTAAATATTTCGTCTGTCGTGCTATGTGCATGACAATGGTCTTGGTGATTAGCCAATTTTGCTTAAGGCTAGCTTAAAATGGGCCTAATTGATTGGGTATCCTTCGGATTATATTGATTCGCTAAAATCTAACTATACCAACGAGCATTTTCATTGGCTAAAACACGGTACGATATTTACAACATTAAATGTAACACCGAGTCATGGTGCATTTAGCAAACATGTACTTAGGCACATCCAGGTAAGTCTCACGAACAATGAACTTTAAGAAACAGAACAATACGAGAAAGGTTCTTTTAACACAGGAGCGCAGCCGATTTCTGATCATCTTTTAAAAGTAAATCGTCATATTTATTTGTCACTAGATCTTAGAAATTATGTTTCTTGTATACATTAACAAAAAGGAAGATACGTGTTTCTGTTGATGCACTTATGCGTTGTGAAACAAGATACACACCAATCAGTTAGTTTGAAAACTTTAATTCATAATTAAAGACACAGTATTGTTTCACACAACATCTAGACACAGAAATTAACGTTGTATTTGAATTAGCGTCTATATAATTTTAAAATTTGTCATTACAATCTAAAACAATGAATTGATCTTAGCCTGTTCCTGTCATCACAGCTACTTTAAAACTTTACCATCAAAGTTTTTTTTAATACTTTTTCTAATTACTGCATTGCGCATACGTATATTCGCGTCATATTTTGCTATCAAATTGAAATATCTTGTTGACCCGATAAGTTGTCACATTAAACCCACTAAATTTGGTATACAAAAGTCTTATTTAATATGGTTACGTTTCATCTAACAATCAGATATTCTTCTTGAATTATAAGCTTCTGTTTGGACAAAATATCAGCAAGTGAAATGACATCTTTTTGTAATGATGGTTAATCAGTTTAATTTGGATTCTACAAGCACATTTATATCGATTGTGCACCTTGTAACATATCATGATTCATTTATCATTATCGGAGCAATAAATATAGCAGTCGTTAAGAAATGCTTACCACATTTTCATCATAGAAGTCAAATATATTTATTTGCAAGCAGAAACACATTTAATCAACCAAGTAAATAGTATCTTACTTCAGCATTACCTCAGATGTAATGATCTGCTATCCGGCTCAGAATAAAGATTTAAAAGATAACGCCAACTTGTTGCTCATCACCAAGGAAAGTGATATTGAGTTTCAAACCGAATTAGAATCTAGCTCCATACTGAGAAAGGTCAGGTGTGTCTTCTTCATTCTATTTACTAACCCGTAGATAGCCCGTTAATGATAATATATTTGGAATCGAAATGTTGTGTGTGCGTGCGTTGCGTGCGTGCGTGTGTGTGTGCGGCATTTCAGTACTGGAAAACCAACAAATTACTATACACACAAACAAACAAACAAAACACGTTTCCTTGGAGAAAATGTCAATTGTAAGAAATAGAAGAGATACTGATTATTGTATTCGTCATCAAGAGGACCAGTTTATTGTTTCGTTTGTAAAAATGTTGCTCCTAAATGTTCTTCGCATTTTTGTTAGAAGTGAAGGGCTCAGTGAGTGACGAAATGCTATTGTAATTGATCATAATGAAAGGGAAGCACTACTCATCGAGACTCTATACTAACATACTTAACTCGCCAAGGTTAAGGCTTAGGAAAATAGCTGGAAAAACCAATAAAAGAAGGATGTGATTACTGGGAAAGCCTCCTTACCGTTCCAAAACCACTTGTGAGGAACTTATTCGACTAATTTCTGAAAAGGTTTAAGGCGCCCATTGTTGACGAAATAAATTATTTTTGGTTATTTTAGTTTGCCAGTTAACTCGTCACCAGATATATCACATATAGATCAGTTAAATATTATACTTGAGATGTATAGCTTAATGAACGATATTTAACCCCTTTCCCTGAGCCAAAAATAAAACATATACCGGTGAGGAACCGGTAAATCGGATATTGCAATTGTAAACTGAATTTTTCAAAATGTAGGGGTTCAGTTCTACGGACAACGCTGCTAACAAGACGGGGCTGGGAATGCAGCAAAACATCTTTAAAAGAAGATAAATGTATCATATATGTGCCATATGCAGCCAATTCCCTAAATTTGGTAGACGGAAGTCCTGTTGACCGTTGTCAAGTGCCAGTTAATCTACTTCTCTACAGTACAATATTACTACGTATATCCATTGTTTCAGCCTCAACCGGCCGGTGGAAAACCTTTAAGATTTGTATTGGAAATGACAGTGCCTTAAAATCCCTCTCCGGTATCAAATGGGAGGAATACATGCTATGGCGACACCAGCAATTCGGGGAAGTTTTTCCTTAAGATTTTGGAAGTCTGAAGACCCGCCACAAAAGGGAGTCAAGTAGGATACGCATGGTGAAGATGAATTAAGGTTTATCTCAAAGATGGACGTTGATTTCATTTGAGTTGGACGCAGCCAACGAAAAACATGCGCGTAATAATTTTGGTTAAAGGACCAATTTTTAAACTATAATATACCGCTAATCACCGTTAAGATCGGATTGTATGTTAAATCATAACCAAAGCAGCTATACCAATGTAATGAGATTGTCATCTCTATGATGTGAGTTCATTGGATTGTTCAGAAGCTGTATATTTCGAAGCGGACGATTTTATGAGTTTGGGCGAGGATTTAATAGTTCCTCAGGCTGGCAATGAAACGACGATGTTCGGGTCTCTGAATACAAACTTTCATCCAAATCGATCAATACGCGTCCGGACCCGTTTTGTTGCCCCCGATGGTTTGCAAGAAGGAAACCCTTTCTCACCATAGCTAATTAGCTGGGAAGAAAATATTCGACCAATAAAGACAACTGGAATAAGGTGGTATTCTCTGATAAGTCGAAGTTTAATAGGTACTTAAAAATCTTGCTTCGTATGAGTAATGTCATTGAAATCACTTGGCGCTGTCCTATCATTCATGAGGATGGCTGTTTAATGATCGTCGACGGAATAATCCAGTGTCAGGGTTCAAATCACACTCCCACTTGTGTTTGTGGGATGTTTCGCTACGGGTCGACTCCATGTCATATGTCCTACATGTGACCTGTACCGAAGCTAAACAAACCGGGTACTCGCTCACTCACTTCACAATTTTTAAGCAAAATATCTTCGACTCGGATAAGACTCAGTTTGGAGGTCGCCAAAGACCATGCATTCCACTCCCCCAAGGAAATTAACAATTATATCTACACTACGCAGGAAGGTAAACAATTACTAGAATTGGCAAAGTATTCAGACGACCCGAGAGCCCATTCAATTCACAGATCAGACCTTAAATGGATTTGATGAAAGCTGATGTCATGAAGACAGTCCTCGGAATGAAGACGAGCAGGACGGTTCATCCTGGGATTCCTAAAGAGCCATCACTCCAACAGGATTTCGCCGTGTTACCTCCTTAGAGCTAAGAGAGAACGGACTTTTATCTGCACCCACGGATATCGAGCTAAACATTGACACCAAACAGCAAACAACTTTCCATTCTGAATAGCTTTTTTTCCTCGTAGCCTTATTTAAATTAGTTTATTTATTTCAATGCTTTTACTGGAAAAGAAGTGTCTGCACAAAAGCTTTTAAATATATTCTGTGTGCATGGAAACGTTTATTAGGATGATCAATCGTTTGGCGGTAGTCAAGATGTATCTGAGGAGTGTGTACAAGGTATTAGATGATAATGATATTAGATGACAGCTCCTACAAAATGTTGTATCATGTACTCGTCTATTACGAAAAGAAATATAAGAAGAAAAAAAATGGAATCGCCAGGTGGAGCAAAATAGACATAAGTCATTTTACCGCCATTAACATTTTGTTAGTGTTCTTAAATAGCTGAATTTCATCAAACTCTCCAAGGAAAAAACTAAATTGTTCATTTTGTCGACAGACACAGGCGTGTGTTATCGATATACAAGTAATATTTCAATCCATCTATGAGTCCAAGAGTGCGTGTGTACACTCTGATAACTAAACAGCCAAGAACTGAAAATAAAGAACTTAAGCTAGTTGGTAAAGCTAGAATTAGTAGTTAAAAATTATTATTAACAAGCTAGAATTAGTAGTTAAAAATTATTATTAACAACAAATTTATCTTAACCAATCGAAAATATAATGCCATTCGTCATCTAAATAAAAGCCATTTCAGTGGGGTTTTTTACCTCAAAGCTTTAATGCACGATCCAGCTACATAACATAATGGATCTATGGTTAGAAGCCCCGGACGTTAGTGTCCCACTGATCTATTGCTAAGTTGCTTGGTACACACATAACAACGTCCAACGATACGGTATGCGTTGACTCACTAAAAGCATATGACACTCACTAGATGCTATTTATGATCCTTATGACCAATTTGGGGCACGTTATGAGCTAAATGGGTGGATCGCAGACATGGGGTCAATTCGATTCCGGAATTGGAATTGATTATTTAAAAAAAATGGAATTGGACTTGAATTGCAATTGAAGTTTTTGAATTGGAATTGAGAAATTTTGAATTGGAATTGAAGTTTCCTACAAAACATTTTAATCAAAAAAATCATTTACCATTATACACTTACATGTGGTGGTGTTACCAATATACTAGAACCAAAATGATCCAGATTGATTGAGCACAGTCTCTATGTTGGAGTGATTGAGAAATCACCTCTCTCACCACTAACAGGGGAGCGTGCGTAAAGATGGAGCCGAAATACCCTGAGGGTGGTCACTGCCAGAGTATTTTACGTTCTCAGGGGGTCTTTAACGTCCCCCATTATTTTTAATAATTCAGTGGAGACGGCAACGATCCAGAACTTTGGTTCCTTATATATATATATATATATATATATATATATATATATATATATATATATATATATATATATATATATCAGACACACACACTGACTGTGGCACCCGACGTGAACGTTTAACCAATTAAATGGTCTGGATAACGTGGGCTCCGCCCACAACACTGTGACACCACCACATAGCATACCTGTAATCTATATAGAGATAGTGTTATTTAAGAATTAATTAATTTATCAACTCACCAGGAATGCCAATCTGGAGCCAAAACTTGCCCCTCCTCTCAGAAAACTGTGACTATTATAGTATATCTCCAGACCTAACTGTCTTAATAACCATTTGAGATATTTTGTAAACTTACCATTTTGTAAGTGGTTTAGTACCCAGCAGGGATGCGAAAGTAAACACAGGATCTGACCCCCGCTGGGAGGAACTAAGCAAAAACATTCGTTTCAAGGTTCCTACTGGACAGTGGATTATAAACATACCTTTTATGATTACAAAATACACTCTTACATGGGGATGTACCCAAGACTATATCCAATTAGGTAATCGGAGTACCTACTCATGGTAAAAAGTATTAGGCAAAAAAGAGTCAGAAAAACTGAATTGGAATTTGATGTGCAATTGACTAATTGAAATTGAGTGGAATTGGAAAAATGGAATTGAGTCTGGTGGATCGAAAGGTAATCAAGTGAAGTGAAGGATAAAACATCGTTCACAATAAATTCCTAAACTAAAATTCTTTTTAATAAATGAAACATACTAGACTGGATCAAGAACTCCCATTTAAACGGAAGTGAGAAGATGGTGAGAAGTGACTGTATATATATATATTTTGTCAGTAGTATTATAAAATATTTATACATAGCGCCCTATCTTTAACTCAAGGACACATATATAACTAAACGTGTATAATAGTGATCACAATCCCATTAAACAGTCAAATCTTGGTTATCTAGATTTTAGGCGTATACTAGATTATATTTCATTTGATTACATGCGAGAGTTCAAATGTTAGATCTCTCCGGATTATTAATCTTTTATAAGGAAACTTTAATACTGTTTTATTTTCAAACGTTCTAGGACACCGAATGGCCTAAATTGTACCGACGTGTCGTAAAATAACATTCAACCATCCATCAAATGTTAAATCTAGTCGCCAAACAATTAACGCTAGATGCTGTACCTACCTTTAGAGCACACGTGAGATTCAATTCTTCCCAATTAAATTTTCTTAACGATCGCAATCATTAATCGTCTCTGGTTAGAAGTAATGCCAATTTAAGGCCATGTCAAAATATTCCCGTAACACGAACTGTTAACAGTAAATATATTTAAAAGTGCCGAAATTATTCTCTACTACTAAAACTGGGAACAATGTTTACGAACACATTTGATTATGGTTTATTATTATGTACGTGATATGATTAATGAAAACGGCGACACTAGGTCACACGAAGGATAAAACACTGGCGCGAAATTGGAATCTGTTGACGAACTAGCTGAAGAATGTTAGATTGTAATGGCTATAATGGAACTATTACCGACAGGATGATATATATATATATATATATATATATATGGTCCAGATCGTGGTGCGTTCTATAATCACTATAGGGAGTTTAAACCTACGCCAATCGTCGAGACATCCGTTAATCCATACGCTATTTTAAAAACGTCGCTGCGACACGTTTCGTTTTTTGAATTACGAATGAAAAACATTTGGTATAATTTAGGTTCTTCATGTTTGGCGAGTATGTAACACGTACAGTACAGTTCAGTGTGATCGCATAAAACGTGAAAACTATAACAGTTTACACGCATTAAAGTACACGTATGAGATACTGTACTTGGAGTTGTTGGTACAAACTAAGGTAGGTGCGTTATTTCTGCGTTAACTGCTATTGTTTATTCCGTCTATATGTAAATATAAGTGTAGAATGGTATATCGTAAGATTTCGATTAAACTGAAGTAGAGGAGAGGGGGGGGGGCACCTTGACGACGGACCCTAGCTGAGTAGCTCCTTTTGTATAGCCATTTAAACATAGATGTCGCTTGTGAATAAGCCAAACCGCCTTCACGGTCAACAGTTAACGCGGTTGGCCACGAATCTCAACCACCCGAGTTCAAATCTCGACGTGGGCATGTCTGAAGTGTGTCTCATCTTTGACTTCGCCTCATTACCTTTGAAGGTCGCTCGGCCCATTTATCCAACTGTGTAAAACATACAACATTTCAACATGTGTATAAGCCTCTGTTGGCATCCACCATAGCCATCAATAGTTGTCTTTTGGTTCAGCATGTTTAGCACTTTGGTCTGCCAAATGAGCTTGATAGTTATTAGTATGATATGCATGGAATTCTTTACTGATTTATCGTATAAGAACGGGCTATTTATTAGTGCATCATGGCCTCGCATGGGGCACCTTGAATCACAACGTCTGGAGTACGTTAATCCGTGGCCGAAAGGCGCCCGATCACGATGACACGGAGAAGACGACTCTCATTCCTCAAATTAGGCGTAGTTGTGCCGTCCGTTACAGCCAATACCAAGGCACGCTCGATGTCATACGCGCAATACAGGGGTAAGTCAATCAAACGTAGTACTCGTCTAGCTAGCAGACACTGTAAGCCATTATGTGGTATCTTTGCCAACGGTCTTACATCAGCGAATCTGATGATCGTTACAAGTGATAAAGAGCTGGCTGAATTACGTCCGTTATCGATGAGGAAGATTGTCCGCAAATCCAAACTCCACGCGAAGGAATCAGCTGATTATGAACACTCCCGGAGAAAGAGAAGATACTGGATAAGCTGATCAAGAAGACTTCAACGCCGAGAAAGAAGGCAGCTGTCGTCCGGGAGAGTTCACATGATGACGACGACGATGACAGCATTACCTCACTACATGAGGAGTTGAGCACGAAGAGGGGTTTGGAGATGATCTCTTAGAATTAGTAAATACGACGGCAAAAGATCCAGAAACTGCTGACTTCGAACTCGTCAAACTGACCCCTGCTAATTACAAGAAGAGACTCTACTATATTGGGCAAATTGCAGGCATAACGGGAAATGGGTAAAACAACTTCACATGAAGTAGATTTATATTACAAACAGGGGTTACTTCCGTGGTTTAACTAGTAGCGCGTTTGGTCACATATCTCAAACCACCCGAGTTCAAATCTCGCGCGTAGGCATGTCTGAAGCTTTTCATCTTAGTTCCATCTTTCACTTCGCCTTATTACGTTTGGGTGTTCCTCGGCCCCTTTAGCCTACCTTGTGCACAAAAGTGGCCATCAAACATTTGTTACAGGCTGTCAAACAAATCAGCATAGTCTCACCAGGGGCCATATCATGAAATGCCACCCCCAAACCCGTCACTGTATGTGGCATGAAGATTTAGGGTCGATCTCAGTCAGCACAGTTTATACCAATAATTAAGCACTTTTCGGACTCGCTTGTTAATAACGTTATATACGATATATACCTGACAAAACGTGATGACTGTGTTTGAGTAACGCTTTGTGCCTATAATGGCAGCATGCGTTGTATGCTCCCTGGGAATTGAGATTTGTGCTGAGTGGAAACAGGTCCGAGTCAGGGATAATAATATTGTAAAGCGCCTTAGAGCAGCTTCTAGCTGAACAGGGCACTATATAAATGTCACATAATATTATTATATATTATTATTATAATAACAATGCCATCATCGGATAAAATAGTGTCCCACACCTTCTTGAAATGTAGCAAGAAAGATGACCGTAATCATTTAAGTTGTGTGTTGCATTCAAATATTTTTGTCAGCATTTGAGAGTACGTTAAAAGTTTGTAATAATCTTAAAACAACGAGTTGTGGTAGCGCAGTTAGTTAGAGCGTAGGACTTGTAACCAAAGGGTCGCGGGTTCGAGGATTCGTAATCCTGTCATTTGGGGACTGTGGTTCACTCAACCGGGAATGAGAAGCTGACAGGATGTGTTGTCTATGTGTCCGAGTAATTCTATGCGCATATAGTGGCATCATGCGTTGTATACTCCCTCGGGATTTGAGATGTGTGTTGGATTGAAGCAGGTTCGAGTCAAGGATTAATAATAATAATAATAAGGTAAGAGCACCCCAGAACAGCACAGCTGAATGTAGTACTCTATAAATCAAACATCATAATTAAAACAGCCTTTCTTTTTTTACCATATCAGTGATCCCAGGGCGTGCTCTACCCATTGGCACACTGATCCACTACGTTGAGTTTCGGCACTGGTCACGTGGGACATATGGCCGAAGGATGAATCCCAGGGAAATAAATCCCCAAAACACAGGTCTGTGCCAGATTTAAACCTATAACTTGCAGCTTTCTAGCGCCGTTCTCTAACCACTGCGCCATTGGAATTCCCTTGACCCATTTAGCGCGGTTGGCCCCGAATCTCAACCACCCGAGTTCAAATCTCGACATGGGCATGTCTGGAGGGTGTCTCATCTTTGACTTCGCCTCATTACCTTTGGAGGTCGCTCGGCACA